>PVJH01009878.1:0-76653 GCA_004026705.1 Nesogale talazaci | reverse complement strand
GGACTTGCCAGTGTTTCAGTCCGTTGTGCCCAGGGTGGCTATAGGTTGGAACTGACCCCCGAGCACCTGCCCCCAGAGTGGTAGAATGAGAGAGGATTAGACGCCTTGGTCCTTTTCAAAACATGGAAACCTTTGGGGGGTGGCTTGTCGAGATGGTAGGGGATCCTGACTTTCAACTGCTTGGCCACCTGTTCCCCTGCGTTTCCCCCAAATGAAAAGTACTTGAAGATACCTCTTGAGAATGTGCTTGACTTTCAGATAATGAGAAACAGAAACACGGACATGCAAAGTCATACTAAGTGTGATCATGAAAGATGAAGATCAATATTAAAAAGTCCCTACTGGCTCCTTCTTCCCCACACCTTTCCTCTTGCTCTTTGAGCTCCGCTCCCCTCCCTGTCTGCCAACTTCAGGGCATTGCTGTGCTCTTCCAGCTGCGGACAACCCCCTCTCATAATAACCTTTCATCCTCCCTGTCATGTGTAGGGTCCCTGGGAAACCACTGCCCATTCTAGGTTCAAAGTCAGGACCTTGCTTTCAGTCCAATTATCACAGAGCTGGAACCAAAGGGTTGACTAGCCAGCAGATCGTCCCAGCATCTCTGAGACCAACAGAGGTGCATGTTGATCATGGAGGTCTGTCCACAGTAGGAAAATCTCATACCTGTTCTGAACCTTGCCCTTGAGGGCTGCTACATGCCTTTCCCCAATGCCAAGAAGGTAGATGCCTCAAAAAGTAAAGAGCCCTTCACTGTGGACCATCCCAGTTGAAAGATTATCCCTTCCAGTGATCTGAGTGGTTGAAGGGGTCTATGGCAGTGCTTGGAGTCCTCCTTGTCCACACACTCTTCCCCTGTTGCTCCAACGATCTCTCTAAGCCTTCATCTTGTTGCTCATAAAAGAAGAGTGTGGATCCAGGTGATCCTTAAGGTCCTATCGAGTCCAGAGCATTCTTTAAATTGCTCCCATACTTTTATAGGAGAAAGAAATTGTGTGGTTTAGTCAGGGACATGAGAATAATTCTTGAAGGACAATGTTGAAGATTGGGAATTGGCCAGTGTCTTCCATGTGACTCTACTTTTCTTGGCTTCCCCCCCAGTGACTTTTGTTGCCTGTCTTCATCAACTGCACTGCCCTTAAATTTGTTCTTCACATATTCCATTTTTCCGGCCACCACCCATTTCTGTGCTCGCTCATCTCTGTGATCATTCCATCTAAGCCTTCGATTCTAAGGCTTCTCAACAATCGATGCCAAGGATTTTCTCTTTCATCATCAGTTCCTCTCTTCTGTACTTTCCCCCTTAGCCAATTTAGATCTGATGATTTAGCTTTACAAGTATAAAAGAAGTCAGCTTGTGTGCTTTGTTCTAGACCTTGATTGATAATTTGCTTGAAAAATTAAATGGAGAATATCAAAATCAGAGTTATCCATGAGCAGACCAATTGTCCATAAGTCAAGTCCTGCTCAGGGCAGCCCTTCTGATACAGAGCGGAGGGCCCTCTTAGGTTGTTCAAAGCTACAGCCTTTAGGAAGTAGATCAAACAATCAACCTTTTAGTTGATTGATTGCACAAGCGCTTACTTGCGCCACTAAAGGAATCCATCCTATACATAGGAGCAAATAATCAAAATGCACACTCATTGAGGCCACGTCTATTCCTCCCTGTTATAGAGGAGAGCTCCTCCCTCTGGTCTTCTTGGCAGTTGTCTTGGCAGTTGTCTTGGCAGTTGGGTCGTTGGGTCTTCTTCAGAGCTGTGGCTGGCTAGGTTCGATTTGCCAGTCTTTAGATTCAGAGCCAACCTTAAACTATTGGCACCCTCCAGGCATCCTCCCTCTAACAGGAGACTGCCAAAGTTTTGTCAGGGAAATGGAAGTCAAAGAGAATGGAATTTCTCCATTAACTTTTTTGAAGTCCCTCATAAACATCAGAACATATTCTTTATGGGTTTGCAATACATAGGCAGATGTGAAATCAATCTTTGGAGGCCGGCCTTTGCTTTCCTTTGGGAACAGTCCTGCTGGGTGGAGTTCTGGGTAGTTTTTCTAGACTCCCAAACTCAACCCACTGCCATAGAGCTGATCCTGGCTCCGAGAAATCCTCGGTAAGATTTCCAAGGCTTTTGAAATCTTTATGGGCACAGACAGCCTCAGCTTTTTCCTGTGGAGTGGCTGGTAGGTTCGAGTCACCAACCTTGAAGTAAGCAGGCCAAGGTTCACCCATCAGTGTCACCAGGCTCCTTTTTCCTCTACACGTCCTCTTCTGCCATTTCCAGTTTGGTGTTCTTTGAAACAGAGTGAACACTAAATGACTCTTGAGAAACCATCTGAGTAGAGTCATGTTTATTACAAAAACGTGTAAACCTAGAATAAACAGGTGCTGGAACACCTGTAAACCTGAGACAAACAAAATAGCTTCTTGTTAAATAGAGGCAAACAGAGGAGTGCGGGCACTCAGGAGTGTAGCCTGCCACTCACTAGTGTTCACCATCTGCTGGGCTCCTGCCTGATAGGTCCAATCAAACCGCACACTTCCCTCCTTCCTCTCTCTTCCTCAGACTCCTCGCCCCTTGCCTCCGTCATTGGTATGACCTTAGAACCACACAAAGCCAGAAGAAATTCAATAGGATGCTGATTAGCCATCAAAGAGTTGTATTTGCAGGAAGGATCAAAGTGGATGGCTGATCATTAATTTTTTGTTAAGCTATTCTTTTGAGGAGCCTTTGAGTGGACTCAGACTTTCAACCTATTGATGTATTGACCATATACACCAGCCAGGGACCCCTGTAGACGCACTGAAAGCACAATGGTTAAGCACACAGCTCCCAATTCAAAAGTCAGCAGTTCAAACCCGGGAGTTGCTCTATAGAAGCAATAAAACATAGGGGCAGTTTTATTCTCTCCTATAAGACCACAGTGAATCACAATTGACTTGGCAGCCTGTTTAATGAGTGACTCGTAGCAGCCTGTTTAATAAGAGTGACTCCAGTAAATATGTGAGGTGCATCTAACAAAGGGGTCAGTCGGGATTATCGATCTCCTTGAGCAATGAGAGTTAGGAACTGGGCTGCTTGAATCCAGGGGTCTAGGCTACGAAGCAACCTCTTGGGACAGCGTTGGCAGCTCACTTGCTAAAAACTCCATCTGTTTCCAGAAGCTGACCTCTCTGATCATTGAAAGATCCAGTAGCTGAAAAGACAGCTCAAGAATTCTTAGGAAAGTTTTGCTAAAAGAGTTGGAAGTGACAAAGATTTCTTCAGTAGGTAAATAGGAGAGAACTTCAAAAAGTTCATGGAAAAAACTTATCATCTTTCAATTTAAATTTTCTACAAACTCTCCAAACCCCCACCACCCCGCTTGACATCTCCTAGTGTCAGGAAATATTTAAATTAAATGCAAATATATTTAAGTGCATCAAGTTGATAGCATTAATATTCATGATCAGCTGAATAACAAAGAATTTAGGAGAATCAAATTAATACCATTAATATTTTAAGATTTAAAAAAATCTATGCACATTTTGTCAATTATGCACTTGTAAAAAATTAAGGGATATTGACCTCTTACATGAAGACCTTTCTATTTACGTTGGAATTCTACTAAGTGTACAAACCCTATCAAAAACTAAACTCGCGGTCATTGAGTCCATTTCAATTCATAATGACCCTATGGGGCAGGCTATAACTGCCCCTGACAGAAACTCTCTGGAAGTAGAAAGTCTCAATTGTTTCCTGAGGACAGACTGGTGATTTCAAACTGCTAACCTATGACTAGCAGCCCATCGTGGAGTCTACTATGCCACCAGGGCTCCTTAAATATATAAACAGCCTTGGAACATATGAGAGAACTTACTGAGATGCACTGGATTTATACGTTTATAAATTTAATTTATTAGCTTTCCAAAGATTACTTAAGTGCATGGAGGGGTTTGTTTGTTAATTATGTAACTGAAGCACTTAAAAAGGAAATTGAATTAATAGACATATAAACTCAGCTTAAAATACTAAGGGGAGTTTAACTACATTTTAAAATGAAACTGGACATTAATCAGAGCTATTAAAAGGAATTGCTAACTGGTGGATTTATAAATATACTATAAAGTTCAAAGCTTATGGAGGAACCAATGTTTTGTATCTGTGAGTGTGCAATATATAAACTTAAATAACTTTTATTTGGATAATTTTTTTTCAGCATTCAGAAGCTAACCTTGAGCAAACAAAACTTCCTTCGGATAACTCACTACTGGCTGGAGAAACAGACACGATTGGAAAGGCATTCCATTCCCCCAGGCTACCAAATCTACAGAGGGGATTCCTACCACAGAGCAAGGGTCCTGCTCCTCCCATCCATCCAGCCACTGTGAGGTCCTGTCTCTCTGGATCCGCTCCTCTCCCTGGCTACCAGAAGCCCCTCCTTTAGATGCCCATTTGGTTAGACTCCCAGGCTCCCCCTCTCTTGGAGAATGCTCCCACTGGCATATCTACAAGCTCGGGATCTCTAGCTTTGGAAGGAGTCCACCCAACGCTCCATCCCTCAAAACCCTGTGACTACCCAGTCCGTTCCAACTCTGACCTGGAGGGAGCAGTCCCGCCCATTGCCTGTCCAAGGCTGCTGCCTCTGCAGAAGTCGTCCTCGACACGTTTCTCCTAGGGGCCGGCGGGTGGGTGCCAACTGCTCAGGTTAGCAACTGAATGCTGAACCAACGTGCCCCCAGACTCCAAGCACTCCACTGCTCCCTCCAAATGACAGCTGCACGTCTCTGCTCCAAACAGCACCTTTTACCTCTTCCTCCATTGTGCTCAATCCTTTCCAATCTGACCTCCTGCTCTCCCTCCGCTCCACAGGCTCCTGTCATGGCCATCAGCCTTCTGGTGGCAAATTTCAGCGAGCCCCGCCTCTTGTCGCTCAACATGGCCTCTGCCGCTTGTCATCCCGTCAAGTGGTAGACTCCATTCTGACTCACGGAGACTCCCTGTATGCTGGAGTAAGAATGATGCTACATATGCTTTCAGTGGTTTAGAGTTTGTCAGCGGATCGCCAGGACTCTCCTCCGAGGTGCCTCAGGGTGGACTTGAACTACCCACTTTTCAATTAGCTGTCGAGAATATGAACCACGTATCCATCCCATCCGGGGACACCAAATCAGGGTCTTGCACAACTTCTAATATAGTTGACTCTCCTTTCTTCTGCCTTCTTCTCTTTTACGTCCACTGAGCCACATCCTGATGATTTTGCTCCTCTCTCTCTGCGTCCTTCGCCAATTGGTCAAGATCTAGAAACGTCAATGCCCTGACTTTGATCCTGGACCCGCTTTCTCTGTCTTCTCTCTCTGGATCACCTCATCCACATTCGTGGCTTCTGCTGATCTCCAGCCTCTATCATGTCTGCTCTTTATAACTGTCTCTGGCAACTTCCCTTTAACATCTAACAAACATCTCAGGTCTTCCCTGAACTCTGATAAACTGAGCTGGTTTTTCTACGTCATTTCCCTGACTTCTTCAAACGTGTGACCCTCATCTCATACCATCATCAAGGCCTGCATGCACACAAGCTCATCTCCTCACACCTTGGGGTCCAGCAGGTGCTGCTCCTGAACAGGAAGCCCTCTTGCTCTATCCCATGGTACAGCTGGGCTCCTTTTCACCTCGGAAATCATTACTTCCACACCAGTTCTTCAAGGAAGCTTTGTGTTTTGCTTGCTTGTTTACCCCTCTCCCTAAATCAGGCAACCTTCTTGTTTTTTACCAGAGTTCTCAGCGAATCTTCTTTGGTGCCCTTTTGAGACACACATGGCTAACCGAGAGGTTGCTGGTTTGAATGCCTCAGAAGGTGTTGGGAGCAAAGCCAGGCAATCTCCCTCTCTCTGAAAGGTCACTGGCTGGAAAGCACCAGGGAGCCCAGTTTGACTCAGACACATGGGCTGCCAGAGGCAACTGCTTTGTTTTGATCTTCATTGTTTTTCCTGTTAATCTGTGATCTACACAATTCTTCATTTGTTGCCTGGTCTACTGGCAGCGTTCACTCCCAAGAGATTGCAAGCGCCCTGAGATAAATGTCTGCCACTCTTGCAACCAATGACCTAGCAGAGGGACCTGCATTGAAACATTAAAGAGAAGGGGTGTCTAACAGGGTGTTGTGTGATGTATGGAAACCTGCCTCCTGGAGTCTCTATGAGTTTCTTTACTTGTCGGGTGAAGTGCAATTATTATGCTCCAAGGATTAACCAGACTATCTACCAGCATTTGTTATGGAAGTCCCAGTCACTTACGGCCTTTTGTATTGCCTACTTCGAGCTAACTCCCCTATTATTAGGATCATGGCCCACTTCCCTCAAAGCCTACGGCGATTCTAGAATCATTGTTAATAGCCCCTAGTCTGATAGAAATGCTTATCTACCTCCACAGACTAAGGTCTGGTCTTTTCACTCCTCTGGTCACATAGTCACGTAGACATTCCTAAGACCATCCCCCTTATCACCATATAGCCCTTAAGACAGCCCTCTCCTGTGACGTATGTCTTTGCCTGTAATTGGGGGCCTGGCTTGGGAGATAGGATAGAGAAAAAAAAAAAAAAACCTTGCTCACCTCAAGTCTGCCTCTATCCAGGCTGCTGCCCACCTGTCTCCCTCTCCACGTGGACCATCTAGCAGGGTGCAGGTGAGCGTGTATCATGAAAGGATACATATATAACGTATAATGCTTTTTTCTCTCTCTCATGATCTCTATATCAGTGAGGTGGGCCGGGGGGTGTTCTTCTCTATCCTATCTCCCATCCCTATGTACCCTCTACCAGGCCCCCAATGCTGGTAGATAATCTGGTTAATCTTTGGAGCATAATAATTGCGGAGAAGTTCCGTCTTCACCCGACATTTACAAAAGCACATTTCCAGTTCTTCCTTCGGGCGGGGTGGGGGGGGGGGCTCAGAGTGATTTCTCACTGCCCATCTTCTGACTCACATTGGAACCCTTAATGAACCCTTAATGTCATCAGGGACCCTTGTGTAAGTGTCTGCAAACAAGTCACTCTAGCATGAGTCCATAGAGCCTAGTTATGTTGGGTTGCCGGTTGAACCCGGCAAATGGAATCTACATGACCGGCAGAAGGGAAGTGGTGGCGACTGGGATGAGATCACGCTGCTTTTTGCTCTCCTAGCTTACTTTGACCAATTCAAAGCACGGCAATTATTTTCTAACATCCACCTCCTTTCCAAATGAATCTCCAATCTCCTGCTCACTTGCTCGCCTCTGGTTCATCAGAATGAGGATGGGTTGTACTCTGTGACTTTCACCGATGGCTTAAGGTCAGTAAGAATGAATGTTTCAAGATAGGATACCATCAATTGAATGCACCTAGTCATGCCTCACCAGGAGCGCTGGTAGTGAAGTGGTTCTGTGCTGGGCTGCAATGCACAGGGTCAGCAGTTTGAAACCTTCCGCCACTCTGCAGGAGAAAGATAGGGCTACAAAATTCCAGTCTTGCAAAGTCACAGGGGCCGTTCTGCCCTGTCCTCCAGGGTCGCTCTGCATCGGCGTGGATTTGATGGCAGTGACCATTTCAGCTCGAGGATTAATGCTCACACATGCAGTTGTGGACTCAAGACTGACTCCGAATGGTCTGCTTTATGCTTTATGAAAATGTCACAGTGGGTTACAAGTCACATCTGGTGTTCCATTTCAGGGATTTCCCAGAAGTTCTTTGGTTAATTGTTTTAAATGATTCTAAGAAATAACTGCTCTCCTAAGACCCAGGGCTGGAAGATCTAACCAACTGCTTCTCAGGTGACAAATGTCTAAGTCAGAGATGGAGACAGAGCCTGGCCATCTCTCTTCTTCCAGGCTTGCCCGTGCAGATTGAAGGCCAATGAGAAAGCCACTGGGACCTGCAAAGGACTCTTTTCAGTCATGTGGGATTAGGCCCAGTTTTCCTTACCAGGGCTTTAAAAAGGACCTGGCTTTAATCTGATCCAATCTGAGCTTGTGTGATAGTTGTTGCTTCTTATTTCACAGCTTCTTGTTTTCTTTGGGTGTTCAATCAACAAACAGTGGTTTAGTATACACCCATGAAAGGCAGAGAGCAAAGTATTTGGAGCTTAGGCAAGTGTTTTTAGGTGGAACCATACAGAATTGCCAGCAATCCAGCTTTAGGAAGAAAGAAAGAAAGAAAGAGGGCAATCAATATTGGCTTTAGTGGGAGGGTTCTCAAGAAAGCCTGTAGGCTGCCTAGATTGAGAATTCAGTTTTCTGCCTCAGCCAATCTGTTGTTAATGGACTTCCTTGCATTTTGAGGTTTGGCAGTCATATTTCCAACAGGCATTTTTGATGACAATCTTGACAAAGGATAAAACAACTTTCTAACAGTGCCGGAAAGGCAATCAAAGGCCGTAGCAGAAATCTGTTTGCTCAATATTTTTTGACAGTCGGTATACCTCATGTGAGCACTTATTTTTATTCTCCCAGTGTTCGACCAGGCAAGCAGAATAGAGAAAACATTCATCACTTATGTATTTTTTCACTCAGATCATTCCTATCTACGGATGAAAATCTGGGGAATATGAAAGCGTATGAAGAGGAAAACAGCACTTCTCTAGCTTCTCCAGTCAGTGTCCCCACAGTTCCCTAACCCACGTCACACTTCTCTGAGTAGCTTTTCACACCCATAGTTAAGGCCATGGCCCAGTATGGGTGGACGTTGGCCGAAGACATGTTTTGAAGTGTTCTTTGTACAAGCCATCCCTTACGCAGTGAGCATTGAACCTGCCCGCTGTGGTCACACGACGCAGATGCTGTGAGAATGTATACGTGCATCCTGGCCGGACAGCTATTTTCCTTAGTTTCTAACATCAGACTCATCTCTTCTTTATTTATTCGTGGGCTAGTCACAATGCTGGAAGGGGAATTCTTGTCATTTCTAGAAATAAATTCTGCTAGCAACGGAACCTCACTGGCAACTATCCTGAGTTCATCTGAATCCGAGCACAGGCTCTCTGAAGCTCTGTAATCGGAAGCCATCTAGATTTGACTTTTACTCCCGACTGGCTTCATTTAGATAATAATCTCCCCCCGTTAACCCATTCTTGACTCCCCGTTTACATGAAGATCATCTACTAATCTAACGGATCTAAGCATTTTTACATGATTCTGTAAAGGAATTCGCCTGACCTAAATGCACCGTCTCTCACCACTGGGACACCACGGAAATGTATGACTCAAAGGCCGGATGAGTCACAGGAAGTCAGGGCAATCTGGCCCAGTGTTACTGAGGCACTTGAACTTAGGCTGTGAACCACCAGGTTCAAACCCGCCAGCTCTCTCTGTGGCAGAAAGAAGGGACTTGCTGCTCCCATAAAGCATCACAGCCTTGGTAACCCCGAGCGACTGCTAGCTCTCCGTTGTCCTCCGGGGGCTGCTCAAAGCTGGAATCAACTTGATGGCTCTGTGTCGGGGTTCCTGGTAGGCGGAGGGCGAGGAGGAATGCCCAGGTTCAAGCCCAGGGCAGACACCAAAGTCGACTGGCTCGACTACCAGCAAAGAGCTTGCACGTGTTGAAGGGCCGCCAGGACTTCCAGGACGGGGGGCTTCCTCAGGCCAGGCCCTACCTTCAGAGGGCCCCTGGCCTTCCTCAGCAGCCCTGGGGCCTGGCTTTAGCTGTAGGATGTGTGGTCACTCAGCAGAGGAGTGGGCCCGGTGCCTGGTGCTCTGGGGAAGAGGCCGTGTGTTGCTGAAAGCCATCCCAGTGAGCTTTGATCACAGCTGTCAGGGCCCACCCAGCGCCAATAATAACCTGTCAAGAACCAGGAGTCCCTTCGAAGATGGACCACCACAAGCCTTCCCAGTGACAGCCGAGTTTGAAGAGCTATGAACTGAGGAACAAATACGGAGGCAAGGAAAACCAACTATTTCAGACACTTCTCTTAGGACTGACAAAAGGAGGGGGTGGGCATGGGCACAGAACCCACAGGTTTCCACAGTCATAGAGACTAGAAACATTTTCCAAGTTCAGGCCCCTATTTGCCTCCATTTCCAGGGGACTTGTTTGAAGGGCAGGTGACCTGTGCGCCAGCCACGCCTTACTCCCACACGGGGCTGAGAAACTGAGCACAAAGGAGGCCTGCTTTTCTTCCCAGCCCCTGAACCAGAAGCACCGTGTCTCTGACCCCTCAAGGCCCATCTTGTTTCACCCCCGACTCCTCTCTCCATGCCTTCCCAATGGCCTGCAGGTGCTCCAGACTCACTGTCGCCACACCTCACTGTCTCAGCCAGGGTTTGCCTAGAAGCGCACTTTTGAAGAGCCAGCACTCTGCTCCGAGTGGAGGTGAATGGGAGAAGGGCAGTGGGCAGGCCTCCTGGGAGCAGTGGGAACCTCCTCCGCAGAGAAGGGGAATGAACAGAGTTGGGGGCCTGGCTGACCCATTCAAATGTTGCTCAATACTCAATAGCTATCATTGACAGACTCGGCTCGACAAACTAAAGCTCTCCCTCAGCGGTGTGTAAAAAGATACACTCTTCCCAAAGAGGGCCACTTTTAAGCATGTGACTTTGGTGATCTCCTATGGCCCAAATCTGAGCTGAGTACTGAGCATGGGTTTTTAAAGGAAGATGGCCCACATAACAGAGTAAGCAGTTTGTTGACGCGACGTCACAAACTCTCTTAAGAATCATCATTTCAGAGGTGGGAACGATATTATATCTACACAAATCTGCAATAAAAGCAGTAATAATCTATAGGTTTGAGTAAGGTATTTATATGTATCTATGTATCTATGAAGAAATCAGATTGTATAGGGCACAAAATTATGAAAATTTCTTTGCTGTAATTCAAGACTCCAATGTACTCAGGGCTCTCCACTTGGAGAGCATCCTGTTAATTGGCATATCACAGACCTAAACTACAACGCTCAACAGCCGACTTTGGCGAGCAGCGCTTGGGATCCTAAAGAGTGGCCACTAAGGTGTAAACTCCTGGGGCGGAGAGAGAGGAAAAGGAAAGATCCGTGGAAGCGGCGAAGTGTGGTGGACTAATGGAGCCCAGCTAGGCGTGCCCTGCTACCTCTACCGAGCGTCTGGAAAGGGTCACCTTAGAGAAGTGGGCCAAATCATAAAACGACCAGGCTGACTGGTCAGATCCACCGGCAGAAGCAGGGGAAATGATGGGCGGCGTCACCCTTCAGGTCTGAAATCGTACGAACCTCACCCTCAGGCCTCCATTTGCAGCCCAATGATAGATCTAGAAGGGGAGCAGCACCAGGGGGCCACGCTCCTTGAAATCATCCATCGTTTGTGATCAAAAGGACAGGATTTGCTCACAGGCAACACTTGGAAGGCAGGAAGGGTTTGGCGAGGAGGGATGGCCATGGGGAACATCATGGGAAAAGAGGAAGGGATGCAGTGTTGTGGGAATGACACTCAAGGTCGTGAAACAAAGCATGTAGGAATGTTTGAATGGAAAGCTGATCTGCTTGGTAAACCTTTAAGCAATTCACAGTAACGAGTTAAAAAAAAAAAAAAGAGGTGGGGAGTAGGCCTGGAGGACTGCTGGGTCAGGGACGCACTGACGTCTGACTGGGCCACAGCTCGCAGGGTGGACGATCAAAGGAACGCCCTTGGCTTATGAGATGCTGGTGAGTCCCAACAAGTGAGGAAGGATGTTGTGACAGCATTCTTGTGTCAGCATGACACCCTTTAAGAGTGGTGCTTAACCTGCCAGTCAGGTCACAGCTTGAGGACCTCCTTTGGAGGTGTTATGGAGATAAATGGCTCTCTGGAGGCTGCCCCTCCCAGACTAGCATGCTGTATGACGCATTCTGTGCTACCTGTGGGCCACGCAGTGCTCTGCTCCACCTGGCTGAGCCAACCGTCGTCTGTGGTAGAGCTGTCATTGTGGTTCTACGTGCACTCCCAAACCACGCCACCTTGTCACGTCTGCTGCCTATGGGCTGACTCTGCTCATCCTGCCGCCACTGGGGACCCCACCCCCACCTCCAGCCAGCCACTTCACATTGCTCCATCGCGAGGCTGTGCTGTGACCGGCTTTGCCACACTACGCTTACTGGCCTCTGCAATGCCTCGACATCTCATCTCCCTATGGCCAACTGTCTTGCTCTGGGAGAGAGGCTGAGTTGGTAGGACCTTCAGGGTATTAGCTAACTCATGAAAGTGAGTTGGACTGAGGGCGCTGTACTGCTGTGGACTAACGTGCTGCTATATTCCTTGTTATATATGTAAACCTCAGTCTCCTTGTTTTGCTTCTCTAGAAACTCTGCCCAATACAAATGCCAATGATTGTGTGGCACAGCAGGCCCCGACTGGCACTGGTGACAGTACATGTCACATACATTAGCCCCCTGAATCCTGACTGTGAATGACATGTAAGTTGTTGCCAGTGCCTGTTTCAGAGTAGAATGGAGTCCACAGGGTTTCCAACAGTTAATTTGAAAGCAATTGCCAATCCTTTCTTCTCAGGAGCCCAAATGGACTTGAACCTCCACACTTCAAGGTTAGATGTAACAAATTTAACTCCTGAGCAAACGCAGTCAAAAAGACCTAAGTGATTTCCTTGAAAATGCTGACCTGAGAGAGAAACAGGTGCTGCGGTGCCTGTGGTGGAATGGTTGCTGCCTCATGGAAGACCAGTTAGCAGTGCCTGGAAAGGTATTAGAACTGGAATCACCATAAGTACATGTAATACTGATTGCTACCAATCCAGTGATGAATGTTTGCTTCTAGTGAGGAAAGGTCCAAAGTAGACCGTAATGTTATGAAAATTGCTATCTGGAACACATGCCTTCAAATGTCTCTTTTCAGCTCTGAACTCTGGCCTGACATAAATTATCCTGCTGTTGGGTGACCTAAGTGGCAGAAAAGTAAGATTAGAACCAGCTAGATCAAGAAAGATAAAATCATATGGGCACCCCAAAATATTTCCTTCGGAAATAAGCGTTTTAGTAGTTCCGAAGGTTCTGATTTATGGTTTTAATTTGCAAAAGATATACTTTGGGGGGAAATGGACGGGCAGCTTTAGTTTCTGAGGATTGTCATTTAGTGGTACTTGGCCATCAACCATCTGTGAAGGGCTTGGCACTGCTGTACTGGAAGCCAGCAGGGTGCCCATATGCCACATTGTTTGTGTAACGAATGTTAGCCAATACAGAATAACTAACCTCAATTGTCCTTTGCTGTCTGCGCAGAGAGACAGCTGTAACAGCAGGAGGGAGATAAAGGAATCTTTGGGCACGCGAAGATCTTCATGGCGGAAGTGCTCCCCAGAGCATCATGGTACTGACCCCAAACCCCCTGGGAGTGCTCCTTTCAGGCTACTGGCCTTGAGACAGGTGTACCTTTGGGGCTGTCAATCCACCCTCCTTGGGCCCACTTTGGTGTGACTTCCTTTAATACAAGAACAGTCTGGTTTACCCAGAGTTTGTGATGAGATTGAAAATAAGTGTCCACTACAAGCGTAAACCGTGTTGAAATCCCTGGAGCCACAATGTGCATTTGTCTTCTGTCCCTTGATTGCTCCTTTCTTCCTGAACAGGTTACACGGATGTCTCTCTCCAGGCACTCACTAGATTTAGAGGGATTCTGGACTGAAGTCAAAATGTAACAGGGAGAACCTGCAAGAGTCAGGAGTCCATCCTGTCCCCATCCCCCCACCCCAAATTAGGGAATACAGAACAAAAATTCTTTTCAATAAGGGGATGGCCAGCTTCACTCAAGTACCTGGAGGCTAGTACAAGTTTAATTGTCATACGTCAGCGTCAGGTAGCAGGCACCCCCACGTGCTTATTACAATCAAAGGCAACCGAAAGCTTTAATCAAACTCAAAGGCAATGGGAAAGGTGGCATATAAAGGCTCTCTCCACGGCTGGGAGAGAGGGAGGGGGCAAGGCAGGGGTGTTAGGGACCAGGGCTCTGGTTCTTCGAGTGCAGCCCTGGCTCTAACATTAGTCACCCTGTATTCACTGGCACTCCCTTGGTGTCCCCTTTTATTCATCTGCGAAGTGGGGTTATAATGGGTTGATGAGAAACTGCCGGACCAGGAAGCACTGAGCAATCTCTGGTTATAGGTAGCGCCAAAGGACCCCAGCTTTGGGCTGTGGGCCTCGGTTCCCAGTGCGTGTCATAGGCTGTTGCTACGAAGACATTCGTGGAGAAAAATGAAATTGATGCAAGAATGCTGCGGACAGTGGTTTGGTAGGGTGTTGTCAGAGGCGCATGGTTTCCAAGCTAGAGATTCTGTTTTTGGGGGAACTTCACAAATTAAAGCTTATTATTTCACAATCCAAAAATGTGGTGGTAGAAAGAGAAAGCGCATTATGTATACATATGTGAATCTCTGCTTTGAAACCTTTCCTTTTCGGCAATGAGTGCTGGGTAAATGCTGTAAGGCTGTCTCAGGGTTTTGCCCAAGACACACACACACACACACACACACACACACACACACACACACACACACAATCTTGTCATAATACTTTTTTATTACAATATCCAAAAAATTGGGTATGCAAGTTTGGGGGAAATCTCAAGACCCCTCTTGAATCTTAGGAATGTGCCATCTCAAGATGTAGATTTAAACTATAAAGAAATTTAAGTGTAAAGAAAAACAGAAAATGCATTTTCTTTATAAACATTCTGTGTCTCTCACTACTGATCACATATTCTCTGTAAACCCTGAAAAATTTCCCTGTAAAGCAAAGTACATATGTATACATATACATACACATACTATATGTGTGCGTGTTTGTATACATACATATATAAAGCATTGGTAGCTCCCCTTCCCCAAAGATCAGTTGTTTTCCATAATCATCTGTCTTAGTGTCAACAAACAGCTACAGGTACACATTACTTTGAGAATTAAATACATAATTGTAAAGTTCAAGCAAGCAGAAGGGCAAGTGGGAAAAAAGCACTATGTGGATGGCACATTTGGGGTTAACTATCAGAACGTCCTTCTATCTTGACGAGTCACCAGTTCCCTCCTTTGCAGACTGAGTTTCAAGGATATTTTTTTCCCTCTTTATTGCAAGCACTGCCCAAAGTGCGCTCGGCCCATTTCCGTCGGCGTGAGCTCTCTGGATCGCTGACTCCTGTCACCAAATGCGTGCACTTGGCGGTGGGGGAGAGGCGGTGGGCGGGGAGTGACATGAGAGCAAAGGGCAGTGGGATGAGAGTGATTCTGGGCTCTCAGGGCCCCTCACGCACGTGCTCCTGGTCAGCAAGCGAGTCCCAGGGCTCCGGGCCACCACGTTTGTCTGCAGTGTCGCCCGTGTTGCTAACGGGATCGCACCTGCAGCGCATTCAGGTCAGCACAGACAAACTGAACGGAGGGCCTCGGCTTCCGACACGCTCATCGGCCGCCCCCAGATGCTATCGACCCAGGGGCTGGGCGCGGCCAGGCCCTCGCATGGACGGACCCGCATGCTCGGGATGGCTGCCGATGGTGTAAAGCGGAGGCAAAGAGAACGCAAGGAAAACTGAATAAAAAGAGAAACCGGCACAAAAGGGCGCGCCGCCAGGCAGAGCTCGGCCCTGTGCAGGGGAAGCCGGTGGCTTCAGGCTTCTTTCTGGGCCGTGAGCTCTGGGCCGTGCGGGGAGTGTGGGACCTAAGGCCTGTCTTCGTCGTCGGGAGAGGCTGGCGGGGAGGGGAGTCCGTCGCAGCTGTCACTGAAGTGCTTTGACAAGGTACAACTTCTCCCCGTGTTCGCTGGTGAAGATGGGGGCCTTCTTGTAGTGTTCCACCAACTCATCCATGGTGTGAAACCGCCGCTGCCCGATACAGTAGACATTGTCCGCGAGCTGCACCTTGAAGTGCTTGTTCTTCCCTGACGCTTTGAGAGAGACGGAGAAGTCACTGGGCTGGGGGGAGAGCAAAGCACACGTTAGGACCTGGCCACAGACACACTCCGCACCCACCCACCCGAATGACTCCGATTCGAGCGGCAGAGAGCCATTCCTGCCGCCATCCATCACATGCAAGGGAGGCGCCCAGACAGGAGGCTCTCTCTTCCCTCTTCCCGCTGCATGCTGCAACGTCTCAGCTCTTAGCGACTCAGGAGAACGCCTCGCTCGCCCACCTGTCCAAAGCCAATCCAGCCACCTCGGAGCTCGGGCAGCCAGGCCTCTGTGCGAAGGCCCAGAATGGTCAAAGTTCTGGGACCCTGGGGAGGACTGCAGTGTGGGTGCCGAGTGAAGTGGCTATTTGAAAACTGGGGACGAGCAGTGGGGGGAGGGAGAGGATTTCATTCCCCAGGATTGATTCTGATACATCAGGAATTGTCTCAAAGACATACCGAGGACTGAAAACTATTTTGCCCAATGAGGTCCCTTAGAAACGCATTCTCACAGAACCCAGAGGCCATTGACGATCGGGGGCTGATCCCTCTGCATCAAACACTCGCAGCAGTGCAGAACAACGCTCTCAGGTAGCCACTTGATTGCACCATTCTCAGATGGTGATTATTTCATGGAATTAGACACGACTCCTGCCCCAGGGCCTCAGCACTACCAGGCGGATTAAGTGCCAGAGTGTGGCTTTGCATATAAAATGCACGGAAACAGGTGCTGCCTGACAGCCACTCCGCCTGCCAGGGTCGTCCTCAGTGCTGCTATTCTTAGCCCAGGATGCGCAGGGCCACCCCTGCCAGGCACTCAGCAGGGGTGCAGCCGCAGGGGACACCTCGGCCAGCTGCCCGCCCCTCTTCTCTGGGCCCCAGGCTGGCCCGCCAAGTAATTTGGAGAGACATGGTTTCAAGTTTCTCACTCTGGATATTCTAAAAATATAGTCTATAAACACACAAATATTTTTCGTCTGTTACATAAGGAGTGCCATTCGGAACAGATTGAGTGGTAGCTCATTTTCAAGTTTATTAAGAGCCAGGTACTGTATATGTTTCAGGAATAGGGGCCGCCCTTGGGGTTAGGAAGGAGGTGCATGCCCATGTCTTTAAGAACCTATAGGTGAGCTAGAACAGAGGAACCAGCTCTTCCTTCTCCAGCTTTCCTGAGGGCCAAGAAAAAGGCCAAGGCCCAGTCAACGATTAAAAAGCTGCACCCGCAGCCAGGGAAGGTGCCCCCTGTGCCCGCCATGCTGTGAGTGAGGAGCAGGGGTTGGTCCAGACCTCTCTCATCAGGACAAGGTGACAACACACCGAAGGGCAGGCACGGGGCTGTCAGTACTAGGATGCCCTGCCGGTGACTTGGGGGCTGGCCTGCGCTGTAATCACCTCACACAGAATGCAGCACTATTTCTGTGAAGGGAGGCCCTGTGTGAGAACAGTATTAAGCATACCACAGACCCAATTTTAATTAAGCCAAACCATCAGCGGATGATTTTTCGCACAGGGAAATTTGCTTTTAATTTAAGGAGCTCTTTAATTTAACATCATGGCATGCCGGTGTGTGTCTGCGTGTGTTACTGCTGTCAAAACCGAGGCAGCAGCAAAGATCGGGTTTTTAATTTCATGGGCTCCCGAGCGGAAACCAGGTAAGGAAATCTGTCCAGCAGGAGCGTTCAAAATCTGGGGAGCTCTTTATTCTAAGAGTTTTCCTCAGACCATTGAACGAACACACACACACACACACACTCACTCACTCACTCTAACACGGGCTAGCATGAAGTCACTACATCACTCCTTTTTTTCAAGTGTGCTCCGAAAATAGGGTCACCTGCACCACCCAGGGCCCGTATGAGGAATGCACACCCTTGGGCACAAACTCTAAAGGCGGGGGCTGTGCTGGGGGTGGAGGGGGGGGCAGGGGCACGGGAGCAACCTGGGTTTAAGAGACTATGCATTGAGTCTGAGGGCTAAAATAACATTCCCGTCAGCCACCCGCAGTATGGGCTAAATGTCCAGAGCCACCAGAAACAGATGCAAATGGACAGTTGTGATGTAAGCACTCCCCTCACTGCCCCCCATGCCTCCCCCCCCGCCCCCGACCCCTGTGTTAACAGAAACTCCTCTGCCAACTTCAGTCCGCCTGGATATGCCTTTCTAATTCTGTCCCAGACATCCCTCCCTGGGAATGGCCCTTATTGGGGCAGCAGGATCACTATAGGAGAAAATGTCCTAAAGTCTTCCCATCAGGTTGAACCATTCCCTCATCTGTGGAGAAGGCACTAGACCACTGCCTTCTCAATCTTCCTAATGCTTCAACCCTTTCTTGTTGTGACCTCCCAACCACACGATTATTTTCGTTGCTACTTCCTGTCATTAGACAACTTCTCTCTTCCCCCCCACACCCCCCACTCCAACGACTCCAAGAGTTGCGACCCACAGGTTGAGAACCGCTGGCTGAGCTAGACTTTGGGCTTCAAACAACCCAGAGTGCAGAGAAGAGCACCCAGGGGAGGGACTGTTCTCAACAGAGACCACTCCACTCTCCCAGCCCTGCACCTGTCTGCTGGGTCCTTCTAGCACTGGTTTCTGAAAAAGGCTTTGAGCCGCCAGACAGAAAAAGGACCACGCTACACGCCACCCACTCGAGAGGAGTGCTGTAGTAATACGATGATACAGTACTCTAAATTTAAGTTGTCAGAGAATGTGAGCACGTCTTGTGTGAACAGCTATATTGAGAAAAAGGACCCAAACAAACACCAGCTCAACATTCTCTCTCCACACACGTTCTCAGTGTGGGGCGTTCCTTGATTTGAAGCCATCGGGATTTCGTTCGGTTTCAATCAGTTCTGTTTTCTGGGGAGCTCAGACTGGGGCGTTAACACAAGCTTTCTTTTCTACGCCAGGCACAACTCAGTCATGGATGCTCTTTGGTGGTCGCCTGAGGGCGGGAGGGGACAGAATGGGGCCTCACTCTCTAGACAGTAGCTGTCATTTCTGACATTGTGAAAGACAGACGTGAAGGTGGAGGAAGTGCACACACAACTGGGCCAAAGTAAATGGTGTACACAGGAACAAGAGACAGTGTGGTAAAAGCTGTCACGTGTACTATTTTGTCCAAAGTCACAATAACAAACAAAAACACAACCTGTGGCTGGTTATACAGGCAGATACATGTGAACACCACCTACCTTGGGGTTAGCACGCCAACACTTACCTGACAGTGCCATGTGGGGCTCCCGACTTAGGTGTATCGGAAGGTATGTGCATGTCCATGTGTGCATGTGTATGTATCTATAGGCATATGTACACACATGTTTATGTATGCTGTAATCACAATATAAAGCCTATAGAAAGTATAGCTATGACTATATCTCAAATGTGCCCAAACACCTCACAGGTATTTACTAAGCTTGAAGGCTTGCTATGTTAAGTTTTGTCAAAGTCAGGCATGGCTTCATCTAGCAAATGAGCTAGAATCTAGATTCTACATAGTCCCCAGGTATTATTTCTGACCATTTTGACCAGGAACATATGAGATGGTCCCGGATGGAATGGGGAAAATCATGGAACAAAACTCAAATTGTGGGCTGAGCCCCAGTGGCGTAAGTGGTTGAGTACAGGACTGCGGCCCGCGGGCTTGGCGGTTCAAATCTAGCGGAGGCTCTCAGGAGCACTGGGTAGTGCCCACGACCACCAGAGGCAGTGATGCCCATAAAAACAAAGTAAACAAACAAACAAAAACCCCTCAAATTCTTAAGAAAAACATTGAAATAGGGCTGAGCCCCGGTGGCGTAGTGGTTGTGCGCGGGACTGCGGCTCACTGGGACGGAGGTTCAATTCCAGCAGTGGGGCTGGGCCTCCTACTCCCACCACCGGAGAGCAGTGATGCCCCCCCCCAAAACAAACAAACAAACAAACATTGAAATAAATCAGAGCTCAGATTAACTGGACTGCTCAAAAGCAGAGGAGTC
The DNA here is from genome assembly GCA_004026705.1 of Nesogale talazaci. Taxonomy (NCBI): domain Eukaryota; kingdom Metazoa; phylum Chordata; class Mammalia; order Afrosoricida; family Tenrecidae; genus Nesogale; species Nesogale talazaci. Next base: position 56,847 of record PVJH01009878.1, on the reverse strand, counting down.
ACTGAGATGGATGTCCTGTGACAGCCTTTGAACTCTGAACCGAAAGTGCTCTCAGAGGTCACCTTTCAGCTAAATAACAGGTTGGCTCATAAAGTAAGTATCAACTTAGTTTATATACACTGTACTTCTTAAAAGAAAAACAAACAAAGCAGTTATATGTGACCAAACAGTCCACTTGTACTCTAAAGCAGAGATGAGGAGGTTGGCATGAGGGAAATATTGCCAATGTCACCAAGCGTTATGTGGAGAAACAGTCACATGAGAACCAAATTAAGTTAAAATTTCACACGAGAACACTTTAATAAAAGAAATCCTGGTGATTTTTAAGAGTAAACATGAATTTTAGCTAATTTTATCTATGCAAAAGATGGATTCCTATGACACATCATATATTAAAAAAGGACTACTCATAATAGACCCAGTGGTAAACAGCCCCAATGATCCCCAACAGCAGAATGAAAATGAATTATATATATTCTTCACCCAACAATGAAAGGAATGCATGCAGCTATACACCTCTTGCGTGTGTGCCAAAACAAAAAGGAAATTAAAAAAACGAATAATAGTGATAGTATGATACCATCTGTAAAATTCAAAACCAAAACATCTTGTCACATCTTGTCATCTTTCTTTGTTCCTTGGAAAGTAAAGTGATCAGACACCCCGCTTTTGGCGCAACAGTACTGATTCCAAACAATTTTTCCCGTGTCTCGCGGCGCTTTAAAAAAGTCCCAATTTTTGGAAAGAATGCACGACAAGCTAGGGAATGGTGGGAAAAGAGGAAGGGAAGATTACCCCCTCCGCCCCGGTCAATGGCGTCCCGCTTTACCAATGTTAAAATCTGGTCACTTTATTGTAAGGGCTGATTTTTTTATTCACGTGTAACTTATACCATAGACAAGAAGCAGTAGTTGGAACAGAACAAGTAAACAGTGTAATTTAAAATCTGAAAAGATGTGCCTCAGGGCCATATCCTTTCACCATCTGTTCCCCATTATTTGCTGAGCAAATAATCACAGAATCTGGACCATGTAAAGAAGTGCCATCAGGATTAGAGGAAGACTCACGAATAACCTGGAGTGTGCAGATGACATATCTTACTTGCTGAAAGTCGAGAAACTTGAAGTATTCATGAATGAAGATCCAAGACTATATAGCTTTCACATAGATTATAATTCAACATAGAGGAAAAAGAACAGGACCAATGGACATCATCATAATAAACACAGAAAAGAGGGAAGTTGTCAATGATTCATCTTACATGGATTCATGATCAACACCCTTGGAAACAGCCAGCAAAAAATCAGATGATATGCTGCACTGGGCAAATGTGACAAAAGACCACTGCAGAGTGCTAAAGGGCAAAGAGGCCTCACTTTGAGGGGTAAGAAGTGCCTGAGACAAGCCATGGTCTTTCCAACTGTTTCATATGCATGGAAAAGCTGGGCCTTGATGGACGACCAGAGAATGAACGCTTTGAATCATGGTATTGGTCAGGAATACTAAACATGCTGTGGACCACCAGAAGGAGGAGTCTTGGAAAAAGTCCAGGCAGAATGCTCCTTACTTTGTCTGCTCTGGACAGGCTAACAGGAGGGATCAATCTCTGGAGAAGGACTTGGTAGAGGGTCAGTTGGGTTGGGGAGGTGACAAAAAAGATGGCTCACATGAAGTGACAAAGTGGCTGTAACCATTGACTCAAATATAACAAGAACTGTGAGGTTGGGGCAAACAACATTTGAATCAGAGGTTCTGGACAATTATTATTATCTGCACCCTTCTTTGTCATTCAGATGGAATCTGAGGAAAAATAGTAGAAATCTAATCTATTAGAGCTCCAAATGTGATCATGAACCTGATTCAAGTCCATAACCCCGTCCTGGCTTCACATAGTTGCTCAATGAACGATGCATTTCTAATTTTAACCCTTTCTTCCGCTATTCCCTTATGTAATTCTTAAACCCCACCTTGTGGTAGTCTTACTTGCAAGAAATGAGTGCTTTTAGAAAAGAAAACCAAAGGGCTCAAGTTAAAAGACAATGTTTTGAAAATGATAATGGCAATAAATGTATAAATGTGCTTGATACAATGGATAGATGTATGGATTGTGCTAAGAGCTGTATGAGCCTCCAATAAACTGATTTAAAGAAATGAAAATCAGAGAACATGTTCTTCGATACTATTTTTAAAGCCCCATTAATGTGATCTGCTGCTCAAATACTTGCTGAAAAAATATCTTTGCATTTTTTATGAAAGAGATGCCTTATTCAGGCACTTCTTTATTCCAGATGTAATTGCCATTCTCTCACTGATGTGGGGAAAAATGGAAGCTGGGAACAGTCTTCATTATCAGTTACTTCTCCCTTCAAGGTAGAAAGCTGAACTGTGAATATGATTTTCTTTTTCTAAGCACAATGACCATGAAGGATTAAGGGGGGTGGGGGTTCCATACACAGGGTGGGTCATACTGGCAGACATTCCCTGTGGTAGTTACATAATCTGGTGTCATTTTTGAGAGGATGACGAATGAAGGGGTGGAGACTGGCCTGCCAATCGAGATATAACCAATGAGGTCTCTGTGTGGGCATGGTCTTCCCCTGAGGCAGTGGTTCTCAAGCTTCCTAATGCCTCAACCCTTTAAAACAGTTCCTCATGCTGTGGTGACTCCCATTCATAAAATTACTTTTGTTGCTACTTCATAATTGTAGTTTTGCTACTGTTATGAATTGGGCGACCCCTGAGAAAGGGTCATTTGACTCCCACAGGGGTCGTGACCCACAGCTTGGGAACTACTGCTCTGAGGATTCTGGGAAAACTGTGGATTTCTTCCTTGGAAGCGGAAGGCACTCTCTCACTCTGCTCATTTTCTTGGAAATGCTCTACTGACAAGACACATGGCGCACTATGTTGACAGTGGCACCCCATTGATAGACCTGGTGCCCCAGGAACTGGAGAAGCCATGTGGAGACCCCTGCCAGCACTGAGATACAAGGCCATGGATCCAAAGACTTTCTACCCACTGGTCTGTGCTTTTCCTGTATTCGGCATCATTGCAAGTGTTTCATGAGTCTGAAGAGGACTTTATAGATTGATATCAGACATATGGGCTAATATCAGACTTATGGGCTTGGACTGGACTGGGTTGGGATGCTTTCTTAATGCACAATTACCCTTTATATAAAACTCTCTTGTACAATATGAGTTTCCATGGATTTGTTTCTCTAGTCCACCTGGTCTAGCACACACCTGATTCTTTAATAACCTTGAAATTTACACTCATATTTCACTTGGAGTTTAAGAATAGATTAGAAATGCTGCTCAAGACTATTTTTTAACAGTGTCACTTCAAGTCATGGTATTTTCCATGGCCCCATATGCATGTGAATGTTGGACACTGAAAACTGAAGAAGAATCAACGCCCTTGAGTTAAGGTGTTGGCAAGGAATATTGACGGTACCATGATTTGCTAGAGAACAAACAAATCTCAGGCAAGGGACAACAAGAATGATCCTCAGAGTTGAGGACTTCATTTCATGTACTTGGGACATGTTATCAGAAGAGACCAGTCCCTGGAAAAGGACCTCAGGCTTGATATAGTACGGGGTCATCTAAAAAGAGGAAGATGATCATGGACATGGGTGGACGCTGTGACTACAATAATGACAATGGGCTCAACAGTCCTTACAATTGCAAGCACGGCGCATGATCAGGCAGTGTATGGGGTTGCTTCAAGTCAGACCACGTCGACAATGATGAACTGAACTAACAACAATATGATGTGATAGCTACATAATCTGGTGTCAATTTGAAGATGAAGAGTGATGCGGTGGAGTTTAACCCGTCAATCAGATTGCAGTTTGATGACCTCATTTGGAGGTGCCAAGGGATAAATAGCTCATTGGAGGTGAGCTGAGACACATGCTCACTCCCTGTGAGACATAAATCTGAGACAATGCTCACTCCCTGTGAGACAGCCCTGTGGAAAAGACACATGGAGAGAGGCTGATGAAGCCAGATCTCTGGAGCTGGAGAAGCTATGTGGCGATCCCAGCCTGTATTAAGATCCTTATAACCCCACTGGATCCAGAAGACTCACCAAAAACTGGCCTGTGATCTTCCCGCATTCAGCATCAATGCATGTTTTGTGACTCTGAAGAAGACTTTATAGATTGGTATTGGACATATGGGCTAATATCAGGAGTTATGGACTTGATTTGGACTGGGTGGGGATGTTTTCTCAATATTCAACTGCTTTTGTATATAAAGCTCTTTCTTTACATTTGGCCTGATGCCTTCTTCTTCTTTTTTTGTGGCATCACTGCTCTGGTGGGAATAGGAAGCCCAGCCTTGCCCCTGGAGAGCTGCTGCTGAATTTGAACCGTCAACCCTGTAGGCTGCAGTCAAAGGTCTTTCTTATACTCGAGTATCTGTGGATTTGTTTCTCAAGTCTACCCAGACTAACACAGATGTGTACATATATTTATTTCACTTCCAAGTAGATTTTTTCCTATGTATGAGCTTTATATCAAGATGAAATTACACATCAAGAAAACACCCCCAATGAAGTCCAACTCAAGTCCCTAAGATCTATACTAGTCCTTTAGTCCCTCTTCACACTCACACAGTGCCAAATATGTTTTCTCAGGTTCAAACCTTTAGAATATTGTCCTTAACATTCTTTGGACTTTTTGCAGTGCCTGGCTGTTGTAACTGATGAATACTACATGATAATATTTCCAATTTGGATGCCATTTATTTTACTTTCTTGCCTAAGTTCTCTGGCTGGGAATTCCAGTACAACATTGAATAGGAGTAGACACAGGGCACTCATACCTCTTCTGGTTTCCAAGAGGAACCCTCTCAAGTTTTCTCCATTGGCTGTTGGGTTTGTATGTTTTCTCCCTCACTGCCAATGAGCTGTTTCAGACTCATTGCGACCTCAGAGGGCAGAGGAGAACTGCCCCTGTGGGTTTCCCAAACTGGACCTTTGTGGGAGTAGAAAGCCTCCCCCTCCCAGAGGGCTGCTGGTGGCTTTGCACTGCCGACCTTGCAGTCAACAATCTAGGGCTCTTTGGCTGTGCATCTACACCCTTAATTATGTTAACGGATCACCACTCTCCTGCCAGTTCAGGTTAGCATGCAAGAAAATGAAAACAAGCCTAGGAGCGCTAAAATAAGGCCTGAGTCTATCCCACCTGAATATAGAGATGATCCCTCGATAGGACCTGATGTGTTGAACTGTAATAACTGACAGCAGAAGAGCTGTGGGGTGAGCCATGAGGTAAACAAATGTTCATGTAAGAGACAGGACGGAAAGCAAATGTCAAAGTGGATGTCAGAAGAGATGATGAAATTTTCTTTTGAATATAGAATAGCTAATGTGAATGGAAGAAACGATGCAAAGAACTGAACAGAAAATTGCAAAGGGCAGCTGGAGAACACAAAGTCAACTACTATAAGGAAATGTGAAATGACCCCAAATGAGAAGACCAAAAAGAAAGAACACAGTATGTCTCAAGGTGAAAGAAGGCAGAAAGGTTGAGTTGAAATAATGGAGAATATTTTGGGAGTGGAGGGTGGGGCAAAATGTTGGATGATGCAGGAATAATCAAAAGATGGAAGGAATACCCAGAGGCATATCCAGAATACTGAAAGGAAGTGACTGACATTCAACCATTTCAAAAGTTAGCACGTGGTTAAGAACCAAGCTGAAAAACAAAGTAAAAAATACAATGGAAATATTTTCAAAAAACAAGGCTCCAGGAATTGGTGGAACGCTGATTGAACTGTTTCAACAAACTGACGCAGCTCGGGAAACACTCACTACCGTATGCAAAAAAATAGGAAGATGGTGTGTTAATCAGGGTAGACAGAGAAACAAAGTCATAAACACGCATATGGATATAAGGGAAAGGTTCATATACAAGAGGAATGGAACATTGGGAAAGCATCCCAACCCAGTCCAGTCCAAAGTCATAAGTCCGATACTAGCCCATTTGTCAGATACCAGTCTATAAAGTCTCCTTCCAACTCACAAATCACGTGCAATGACACCAGGACAATCACAGGCCAGATGGTGCAGAGTCTTGTGTATTCAGCAGCAGAAGCATCCTGGTGTTGGCAGGGGTCTCCCCATGACTCCTCATTTCCAGGGCTCAGGGTCCATCAGCAGTATCCATTGGCGGTAAAAGCATCTCAGCACTGGCATCTCTTTGTGGCTTTTCCGGCTTCAGAGGTCTGGATCCATCAGGATAAGCCCATGTTGCTTCTCCTCTAGTTCCTAGGACTCAGGGTCTATGCTGCCATCTTGTCTTGTCTCCCAGGGACTGAGTTTATCATCTCTCACTTCCAATGAGAAATACTGCGAGATTTCCCAGAATTCTCAGTGGAGAATTCTCTGCCCACACAGAGTCCTCACTGGCTATCTCCAGATTGACAGCTACTTAGCCAACTGACTGAATCCCCCCCAAAACAAAAACAACCAAACTCACTGCCATTGAGTTGATGCTCACAGGGACCCTATAGGACACGGTAGAACGAACTGCTTCTGTGAATTTCTGAGACTGTAACCCTTCCTGGGAGCAGAATGCTCCATCTTTCTTCTGTGGAACGGCTTGTGGCTTCCAACTGCTGATCTCGTTAACAGACCAATGAATAATCACTAAGTTACCACGGCTCCTTAACGGACTGGAAAGAGAGCCCTCATCTGTACCCACTCCAAGGAAAGATGACCCGGTGGAATGGAGAAATTGTCCAATAATATCACTGATACCCCACACAATTAACTTTTGCTGAAGATAATTCAAAAGCGGTAGCAGAAGTACGCCATGGAGATCCATAGACTTGTGTAACTCAGGCTTCCGAATGCCATAGTATGAAAACTAAAGACCTGATTAATCGTGGTGCCATGATTGACAGTCTCAAATAAATGAAGAACTCCCAATGGAAATACAGCTGCGAGGCTGAGCGAGATGCCTGTTGGCTATAGACAAGCGATCATTCCCACAGAAAGCGTGATGGAGAAAAGTAGTGTATTGGGATGTGTGGTGTTTATATAATTTGTTGTCAATTGGAGAGGATTATGAGTGAAGGGGTCAAGTCTAGCCTGTCCATCATTGTATAGCCAATGAAGCCTCTGTGTTGACATGGCCTTTCCCTGAGGATTCTGGGAATTCCTGTATTTCCTCCTTGGAGGCGGGAATCACGCTCTCTCTCTTTGCTCACTTTCTTAGGAGGCATTGCAGCTCTCAAGACACATGGAACTCTGCTAGTGCCCTGAGCTGGAGCAGCCCCATGGAGACCCGTCGGCACTGCGATGCTTACAATGCCATTGCATCCACAAGACTTCTCGCCTATTGGCCTGTTATCTTCCTGCATTTGGCATCATTCCATGTGTTCTGTGAATCTGAAGAGGACTTTATAGATTGGCATTGGATATATGGGCCAATATTAGACTTATGGACTCGATCAGGAATGGGCTGGGTTTTTCCCTTAATATTCAACTGCTCTTGCATATAAACCTCTTTCTTATATACATATGAGTGCCTATGAATTTCTCTAGTCTACCCTGACTAACACGGGATGCAGGGGGCAATCTGGCTGCTCCGGATCCACAAGTACAGCACAGTTCCTTACAGTAGGACATCACTGTCTATGACTGGATGGAGAGGTTGTGAGGAGGAAACAGCATCAGTGAAGGGACAGGAAGTGGAACAAGAGAAGATGTGGATACCTTCAGGTCACAGTGGCAAGTGGTGACTCTAATGACAGCTTTCTTGGGGGGAGGGGCAGCTGTGGGGATGGCCTCTACTATGGATTGAATTGTACTCCTTCCCCCACCAAAAAAAGGTCACAGGAAGTAGGTAACTGCTTTTGAACAGAGTCTTACAGAGAGGGAGGGACGGTGTGGAGGCGAGTGGTCACAGATTCCCTGTGACCCAGAGGCGGGTACATCTAGGAACAACAAAGGAGCACCAGGGTTGCTGGCTGCCACTAGAAGTTTGGGGGAAAGGGTAAGTGGATGTGGGGCCAGACAGAGACCTGGCCAAGAGACCTGAATTCATACCCTTCACCTCCAAAACACTGACAGCATTAAGTTCCGGTTCTTTAAGGCTACCCACTTGTGGTATGTTGTTAAGGCAACACTAGGTAGCTACCACAGGCTCCACAAAGAAGGGTTGTTCCTCTTTGGCCTGAGGTCAAGCAATTGTATGGAACTAGAGTGCAATTTTGTTTTCCTATTAACTTATCTTCTCTTGGTCTTTTAGAAATGGTCTAATAAAACCGACTGGCCCAGTTGACATCACCCCTGGGCCTCTAGAACATTTGAGTATTAGTCATAGTAAAACTTTAAAAACACCTGAGAAACCCATCTCAGGTGAGCAAGTGGAGTCCCACCACCTCCTAGGTGCAGCATTTAAACCGTTACTATACTCAGCAAAGGGCGTGCTTTCAAAGAGCAGCTAGTACAGGAGAGAGGGACGGAGGGAGCCCCAAAGACTGTGGTTTAAGAGAAGAGATGTGCGCTTGCCTTCAAGTTTCTGTTTGACTCAAAAAAGAAACACAACAAAACAAAGTTTTACTTCCGTAAAAATTTACCAACTCGAGCTGTATTCCTTCATCTGTAAATAGTCAACCAAGTTTCTCACTCCACTCCACCTTGAAGGCTGGAGAGGATGGTGGCGATTTTCTTAAGGAAGCGACCATGTTTTCACCCCTCAACCTCGTAGGGAATTTCTGGCTGTGAGCACCTTCTGAAGGGCCTAAGGCTTCCTCGCTTCCCACTTTGGTGACATTTCTCCTTCACCTGCTCCATATCTCTGCTTTTGAAACTCAAAACAAAACGTACAGTGCAGTGAAGCTGTACCATTATCTTCAACAGTTTCTAAGGCTTTGCCTCATTTAAGGGGCCCTGGTGGTGCTGGGGGTTGGGTGTTGGGCTGCTCGCAGCAAGGTCAGCTGTTCAAACCCACTGGACCCTTTCCTCATGTAAGACTCTCAGTCTCCAGCACCTGACCGCACAGGGTCGCTATGGGTCACAGCTCCCAGGCTGTGAGCTTGCTGTGCTTTATTCATGTAAATGCAATCATCTTCAGAGTGCTAGAAAGTTAGGCTTAATTTTAGCTTTTTCTGCATACCAGAGGGAATTTTTTCCATGCACAAAACACACTTATCTATAACTATGTCTGCAGCACTAACGAAAGAGAAATTCAATTTGTTTAAGGGGGAAAAAAAGCACAGGAAAGGTTTTGCACTGGTGCTATGTTATGTTAGCCTTCCGAGTCTCTCCCACGTGGAAACAGGAGCGGGAGATCACAGGTGCCTCGTGCTGTGCAGGCAGCTCTGCACTGAAACTGGCTGGACCCCCCACCACAAACACAGTGGGAGACATTTCTTCAGGCAGCTCTATTTTTCTACTGCGGCTTTAAGGATTGGGGAAAAAACATTTCCCTTAGATTTCCAGCACCTGTACTAGCAGTTTGTGACAAGATCAATATCAACATTTACGTAGAATGATGCAACTTGATAACAAAGGGGCTTCCAAAATCTCATGAGGAGAAAAAAAATCCTCCATTACTTTTTTTTTTTTTGGCATCACTGCTCTCCGGTGGTGGGAGTAGGAGGCCCAGGCCCACTGCTGGAATTGAACCTCCGTCCCGGGGGCCCGCAGTCCCGCACACAATCACTACGCCACAGGGGCTCAGCCCTCCTCCATTACCTTTTAATTCCACTTTTACATGCATAAACACACTTATCTATGGCTCTTTGGAAACCTCTTCATGTTTCTTAATACTATTAGAGATACACTGTTTATTTCTCAAAAAGTAACTAAAAAAACAAAAGTAAAAGCAACCCCCAAACTCTTTTGTTCCCAGCAGCTACACTAACCTTTCTGCTGTGTTCTGGCTTTGCACAGCCTCTGTATCCAATGCACCACCTCCCAAACCAAGAAGAGAAAGCTACTGCGGAGAATAGATTCTCACTCACAGTGACCCTCTAGGGCAGAGAACTGCCCCTTTGAGTTTCTAACCCTTACTTACACCTTTCACAGGCTTTTGCCAGGGACGAGTGGTTTCCACTACTCTCATGAAGACTGGCAACTCAATGTGTACCAACATGGGTCTACATACAGCTTCTCCGTTAAAGTCCTTTAATACTTAAGTTTTCAAATAATTTTTTGGCCCCTTTTTGGAGTCTTATAATTTGTGGGTGTGAGTTCTTCTCAGATTTAAAGGCAGAATAAATTAATCTAATAAATTGGTCTATCCAACATAATTTTCTGGATTGGAGCCTCAAACCCAAAGAACGGTTCAAAAACCAATTCACCAAGGAGCGATTTTTTGGGTATCGGCCTTTGTCGTTGGGCTGTGTTATACAATGGAAACCAGAGACAGGTCCAGCTGGAATGAGAGCAAGTTCTCTCTGTGTGCAATCAGCAACGTGGTGATGACAGCACACGCTGTTCCCTCATTCCACCAGTGTTTCCCAAAGCAGTGACACTGCCCCCTTAGGGTATGCTGAAATGATCGAGGGGGGCTGTAAACACATACTGTTTTTCGAAGCCATCCTAATAACACTAGGACAACTATATTGTGGAGAACTTGTCTGCAGCCACTCACACGCAACAGAGATTGTTCAAATCTCTTTTAATGTGGACTCAACCTATGCATGTGTGAACTGGGAACCAAGTAGCAATACTTTTGACTTACTCTGATAGTACCACTCAAATTTGCACACTCAAAAATAGCAATTTTTTTGCTATGTCTTATTGCACAACAATGAACCAAATAGATTTTGGCACACCAGATTCTCCTTTGTATATAATACAGAGCTCCCCTGGATTATTCGTCTAAGGGATGGTTCTAAGGCTGTGAGAGTCTAACACTCTCCATTACATTCGGCATCTTTGATAAGTGCTTTTTTGCTTGGCAGTTATATGCAGTTTCCACCATGGTCTGCGGTAACAGAGGCATTCCACAGACAGGAGCCACACACAGCACAGCCTTCTGGGAGGATACGGCAGCCATGTCTCCAGCAGCAAAGCCAAGTGCTCCATTTAGAGGCCCTTGCCAGGTGCCAAAAGAAATTATGACACATTGATCAACCTGCTATTCTATTTATGAACAAATTTAAATAAGACTCTTGTTTTCTTGTGGCAAATGACGAGAGTACATTTTAAAACTGTGCACTTCAGTTAAAAACAAACCAAATAAAGAGTGGGCATTTGCGCTAAGCTGCTAGCTGCAAGGTCAGCACTTTGAAACCACCGAGCACCAGAGGAAGACGGGACTTTCTACTCTGGAAAAGAAAGGCAGTCTTGGGAACTCACAGGGGCCGTACCACTGAACAAATTCATGATTAAACTAAACCCAACAAATTCTACCTGGGAAATTGGATATTCTTGAGAGTCAGTGACCTAGAGAGGCACATTTGAGAGACTGGGGGCTAAAAAACAAATAAACAAAACAGTTTTAGAAAGGAATTATGATTAGCATTCTGAAATGCTAATTTTAAAATATAGCAAGGACCCTAATTCTTTGATTCACTTCTTCCCAACCCAATGATTTTAATAGTTTCCCCACCACCACCCACAAAATTGCCCTGGTGGTAGTAGGAACCCAGCCTTGCTCCTGAAAAGCTGCTGCTGGATTTGAACCGTTACCCTGTGGGCCACAGTCCCGCACACAACCACTACGCCACCAGGGCTCAGCTTTTTTTTTGTTAGTTTGTTTTGGGTTTTTTCCAAAGAAGGAATCAACACATACCTTGAGGGTGCTAGATATGTGCACCAAACGATCTTTAGTAAGGCTGGGTTTTTTTTTTCTATCAGAAACAAGTAATAAAATACACTAACACTGCAGGGCCTGATACATATGAGAAAGAATGATATCTTTACTGGATCTCTAGAGGAGAACTTTTTTTTTTTTTTTAACTAACTATAGGAACAGAAAACCTATCTTTCTCCCACAGAGTGGCTTGTGGTTTTGAACTGCTGACCTTGCAGTGAGCAGTCCCAGGCATAATTCATCATGCCATCCATGTTCCCCACGAGTCAGAATGGACTCAATGACAATGAGTCCCCGTTCTTTAGGACTGTATGGTTGGTATTATTGCTTCCAAGTGGGTCTTTAGTTAAGAAGTCCCTTCCAGCAGTCCTTTGGCATAAGGTAAGCATAGCAGCAGGAGAACACTGCAAGCTACAGCCAGGGGGACCAAGAGAAACAGCGCACACTTCATCAGGTCACACAGCAGCATTCATGAGAAGAGAGGGCCACTGTTCAGGGCTGACATAGGTCCAGCAAATTACCCTGAAGGCCAATTTCTCACCTTCTGCTCCAACACCCCTGAAATCCATGGGCCAAGACACACTATAAATACAGTATGAGGAATGTCACACCAACAGCCTGGTGTTGGAGCGCTCAGTTTTCTAAATTAAGGTAGAAAGGCAAAATATCTAGCAAAACCCAAGGATGTACAAGTCATTTCAACACAAAGAAGGGGAAGGAGTAAGGGTGGTGGAAAAGAGGGCAGGGTCGGGGCCTATATAAGATGGCACTGGGGTAGTAGGGTAAAAACCCACCCAGGGAGTGGGTATGATTTATGTCTCCACAGAAATGTGCATGCGGACCCCACCATGGCATGCCAAACCTTGAAGGCAATGTAACCACATGGAACAACTAAGAACAGAGTGGGAAACAGGACCAGACTGCAACGGAGCCCCTCCCTATATGTATGTACTACAGAGGACAGCAGTAAACCTACAGGTTGGGGAGAGGGGTGGGCCAGTCATGCTCATACAGAAGCAAACCAAGAAGGAAAAAGAGAGTGAGGGTCTAGACCCTATATGGGCACACCAAGTCCTGAGGATGAAGTCCCTGCATGGAGCTGCTAAGGCACAGAGAGGACTGTAGGGTTGACAACAGCTTAAGCCATGATGTCCCCTCGCGGGAGCACACAGAGGACAATACTGGGAGCTCATGGTGGGGAGTGAGTCCGGTCTGAACTCCCAGAGTGGGGCGAGACAAGAGAATATAACACATCAGCAACAGAAGCAAATCAACGCCACAAAGTCCCTGAGGAGCCCCCAAAATAGACTTCAGGCCAGGAGGGGGCAGTTACCAGAACACCCCCCTCCCCAAGGACTTGTGGAGAGACAGTCATAAAGGTCAGGAGACAGACTTAAAATTATGTATGCCTTTTCAAGTTTTTGCCCCCTCCTTTTAGTCAATCTTTTGTTTTCTCTCCATTATTGTTGGTTTGCCTACCTTTATAAGATAGACATGGGAAGCAAGCTCAGGAGAAAATAATGAGATCAAGTGTTCCAGAAGGACTTGGTGGAGGGGAGAAGGAGACTGAGGAAGGGTATGGTGAGCAAACAATACCAAAACCAGGAAATTAAAATTAATGAGGACATAGAAATCCTGGGGGTGTTAGAGCAACAGAAGTCTAGCTGAGAGGAATTACTAAGAGGCAGAAGGGTGAGCAGGATGGCCAGACAGGAGGAAGGTAAAAAGAAACAGGAAAGCTCTAGGAAGCAAAGCTATTGACAGAGGTGTAAACATAGGTGTACACTTATGTGAAGATGTTAATTCATAAATATAGAGGCACTGGCCGATGTGCACATACTTATATGGCACTATATTGAGGTAGTGGACAGACTTAGGCCTCTGCTCATGCCCTCCTTCAATGCAAGAACACTTTTTTCTAACAACCTGGCATTCTGTGATGATCACCCTCCTGACACAATCCCTGAAGACAAAAATGGGTGCACAAGCAAATGTGGTGAAGAAAGCTGATGGTACCTGGCTATTAAAATATATAGTGTCTGGAGTCTTAAAGGCTTAAAGGTAAACAAGTGGCCATCTCACAGAGAAGCAACAAGCCTACATGGAAGAAACACACCAGCCTGTGTGATCATGAGGTGTCAATGGGGATCAGGTAACAGGCATCAGAAAACACAAACAAAACAAAACAATGCTGAGACTAAAAGGGGTTGGAGCAGAGACTCAAAACTCATGTGTAGACAACAGGACACCCCCCTCACAGAAGGGTCACAGGAATGGATGAGACAACCAGGGTGCAATATAGCACCAATGAAACACACATTATTCCTCTGATTCTTGGAGACTTCCTCACCTCCCACTGTCATGACCCCAGTCCTGTCTTTCAGTTCTGGCTAGACTGGAACATGTACACTGGTACAGATAAGAGCTCAAGACACAGGCTGAGCCCCGGTGGCATAGTGGTTGTGCGCGGGACTGCGGCCCACTGGGTTGGCAGTTCAAATCCAGCAGCAGCTCTCCAGGAGCAAGGTTGGGCTTCCTACTTCCACCAGGGCAGTGATGCCACACACACACACACACACACACACACACACACACACACACACACAGAGAGAGAGAGAGAGAGAGAGAGAGAGAGAGCTCACGACACACAAAATCCAGGTCCAATAAACCTTTCAGGTACAGAAATGGGAGTAGCGATGCCAGAAGTTAGGGGGAAGGTGGGGTGAAAAGGGAAGGAAGGGGGAATCGATTGAAATGATCAACCCATAACCAGCCCTACCCCACCCTCCCCCTCCCCCACAGGATGAATAAAAAAGAAACGGTGGGAGTAGGAAGCCAGTGGTCAGTGTTAAATGTGAAAGTAATAATAATTTATCATCAGGTCACAAGCGTGGGAGGGAGGAAAAAAGAGCTGATAGCAAGGACTCGAATAGAAAGTAAATGTGTATCAAATAGTGGTGGCTGATGGGGATTCATCAAGTCTAATTGTGGCAGTTACATAATCTGGGACTGGACAGGATTAAGGGTAAAGGGATGGAGTCTAGTCTGTCAGTAGGATCGAAGTCAATGAGGCTTCTGTGTGGGTATGGCTTTCACCTAAAAATTCTGGGAACTCTGGTATTTCCCTCTGGAGGCAGGAGAGACACTCACTCTCAGTTTACTCCCTTGGAGATGCTCTAGTGACATGGCGCCATGTTCCAGGTGCTGGAGGAGCCACATGGATCTACTCTGATGTAGCCCTGGGAACTACGAAAAGCCACGAGGAGAGCCCTGCCAGCCCTCAGATGCTTACAATGCCTACAAAGCTTTCCCCCTACTGTCTTGGGTTTGTCCTGCATTTGGCATCACTGCAGTTATTCCTGAATCTGAAGAGGACTTATAGATTGGTATTGGACATATGGGTTAATATTGGACTTATGGGCCTGGACTGGACTGGATTGGGATGCTTTCTTTTTTTTTTTCCAATGATTTTACTCGGGGCTCTTATAACATTCAATACATCATTTGCATCAAACACATTTGTACACATGTTGCCATCCTCATTTCCAAATATTTTCTACTTGAGCCCTTGGTTGGGATGCTTTAACATACAATGACCCTTTATATAAAACTCTCTTAAACGTGTGTGTGTGTGTTTATGGCTTTTTTCCTCTAGTCTACCTGGCCTAACACTAACGTAGCCGAGAAAAAGCACAGAGACCTGAAGGAAGTTAGAACCTCTCACCCTAGTGGGGTAGAAGAAAAGAAAAAAGAAACAGAAGAACCGGGAAGCAAAAGACATTTGAAGCGGTATAAATATAGGCATACACATATGTAAATACATTGATATAATGATAGATATCTAGGTCTATGTACATATCTTTAAATGTTAAGTATTAAGGTAGCAGATGGTCATTGTGTCTCTACTCAAGTCCTTCCTCAATGCAAAAATACGCTTTCTAATAACCTGGCATTTTGTGATGCTCACCTTCCTGACACAATCGCTTAAGTCAAAATGGGTACATAAGCTGAAGTGGTGAAGAAAGCTGATGGTGCCCGGCTATCAAAAGATGTGGTGTCTGGGGTCTTAAAGGCTTGAAGGTAAAGAAGCAGCCATATACCTGGGAAGCAACAAAGCCCACATGGAAAAAGCACACCACCCTGTGTGATCGTGAAGTGTCCGAGGATCAGGTTTCAGGCATCAGACGACCCCAGACAAATAAACCAATGCAAATGATGGGGGTTGGAGTGGAGACCCAAAGCCCATCTAGACAACATTCCCTCATAGAAGGGTCAAAAGGAAAGAATGAGAAAGCCAAGGTAAAGCATAGCACTGATGGAACACACAACATTCCCCTTGTTCTTTAATATGCTTCCACACACTATCATGACCCCATTTACCCTACTAAATATCCAGCTAGACCAGAGCACTTATACTGGTACAGATATGTGCTTTCGATACACAGGATCCACAACAGATAAACCCTTCAGGTACAGTAATGGGAATGGCATTACCACGAGGGTAGAGGGAAGGTGTGAGGGGAAGAAGGAGAAACGGAGAACCACTATAATTATCAACATATAAACCCCACTTCCACCCCTCAGGGTAACAAACAACAGAAATGTGGGCAAAGGGAGACATGGATGGTCTAAGATATGAAATAATAATAATAATGGTTTATAATTTATCAAGGTATCCATGAGGGTGATGGTGGGGGGAAGAAAAAAAAGAGGAGCTGATACCAAGGGCTTAAGAAATTATTTTGAAAATGATGGTGGCAACATACATACAAATGTGTTTGATACATCTGATGCATGAACCCTGGTAAAATGATTTAAAAAGAAAGCTGTAAGGGCCCTCCAAATAATGATCTCTTAAAAAAAAAAATCTGGCAAGGCTTTCCTGAAAATGGTTAAAATAAACTCGCAGCAATTAATGGCTCGATTATTTCTGTAAAGTTGGCTTACTATCCAGCCATGAGATATAATCATGGTTCTGCAAAAGTTGTCCTCAAGTAACCCCCCCCAACTCAGGAAATCCCATGTACAAAGAAATTAAACCCTGCCAGGCCCTGCACCATCCCGGGAGCATTGGGGGATTAGGCCATTGTGATCCATATTTTCACTGGTTGATATTTAGCCTGCAAAGCCAGAAATTTGAGACCACCAGCGGACCCGAAGGAGAGAGATTTGGGCTTTATTCACCGGTAAAGATTTACAGACTCAGAAATCCACCCAGGTCTGTTCTACCCTGTTCTATGTAGAGTGAGAGGTCCAGAGAGTCAGAATGGACTTGCTGGCAGGGAGTGAGTGAGATCATAGGGAAGTCGGTCACTAGGTTTTTCTTCCCAGCTGAGCTTCATTGGGCAAGTTCTGCTGAATTCTCTTCAGCATCATTGCAACACACATGCTCCCACCAACAGACCCATAGTGGGCTTGCATGAGAACATGGATGGCCTTCATCAATGGTAAGGCTTCTACCACTGAGCCCCTGCTGCTTCAGGAGACGTTCCCATCCACTGCCACTGAGCCCATTCTCAATCCTCATGACCAGGCCAAGAGCGCTTTCCCCGTGGGTTTCTGAGACTGTCTATCTTTGCGGGAGGAGAAAGCCTCATCTTTCTATGTTGGAGCAGCTGTTAGGATTCCAACTGCTGGCATCTGTGGTTAACAGGCCACTTGGTAATCCTCTATGCCACCAGAACTCTAGGAGACACCAGACCACCAAATTCTGAGAAAGAACTCAGAAACGCAAGCACTCCTCTCTAGATTTGGTCCTTGAGTTCACACAGCAGGTGCCAGTCCCACAGAGAAGCAGATCTTCCCTAGGACAAACACCCCGCAGGAGTCTTCTCATCTAGCCTTCTTTCCCAGGCCTACACACAAAGAACAAGAAATGGGACTGTTACCCACCACACCATGGGGCTTCTGCA
Organism: Nesogale talazaci; assembly: GCA_004026705.1. Classification (NCBI taxonomy): domain Eukaryota; kingdom Metazoa; phylum Chordata; class Mammalia; order Afrosoricida; family Tenrecidae; genus Nesogale; species Nesogale talazaci. The sequence goes on along the minus strand of PVJH01009878.1, from coordinate 39,149 downwards.
GACCTTCTGCCTTACAAGAATTCTTCTCAATGCAAAAATCGTCTATCACAATTTCCCTTTTTACTCTGCATTGTATTTATTCCTTAAGCACTCTGGACCTCTCACGTGGCACTGTAATTGGTTTTCCAGAGCTTTCTCTCAAGTTTCTGCTCGATAGCGTTAGAAGTGCGGTAGCATTTTAATTCTTTCAAGGCTCAAACGTGATCTGAAAGAAGCCATGCGCAGAGCTTACATGACGTGAGAACGATTTAATATGATGTCTTGCCAGAGATGATCAACTCTGCTGGCTCGATAAGAAGAGCACCGTGTTCAGATTTCAGACTGAGTTAACTTTCAGGCACAGAGCGCTAGCCCAAGCAAAGTCTATGGTTGCAACGGTGGACTCCGCAAAGCCGCTGACACGGCAAAGGGTCCACTTCCATCACCACGGCGCCTCCTTGGACTCAAGGAAGGCAAGAACACAGATGGCTCCCCTCCCTCCCTCCCCCCTCTCTGTCTGAGGGAGAAACGAGCGTCTGTAACCTTGAATTCCACCCAGGTCCATCTGCAGGAGTCTGGAATATTACTTATCCTGGCACCAGCATTTCAGAGTATGCGATTACTGGCATAACCCACGGCCACCGAGTTGGTTATGACGCACAGCATCACTACGCAGGGTTTCTGAGACTGTAACGCTTTATGGCAGCAGGCCATCTCATCTCTCTCTCACAGAATGGCGGGTATGCTTGAACTGCCAACCTTGGCATTCACAGTCCAATGTTGATCCCACTGTGCCACCACACAACCTTGGGGGTGGGGAGCCCTTGAAAACTTCACGAGTGACAGCAAGTATCAAATACGTCGGCTGCAATCTTCAAAACTCTTGTGTCTGAGGCCTCGCTACACAGAGGGCATATCTGGAAAGAGATGTACAATAGTGGTTGTGTTTTTCCATAGCTGCCTTGTGTGGAGCGCAGAGACTGGCTCGGCCACACACACTAAGCACAAAGCACACATTTGACAACGGCTGGAAATGGATGTGCTGCTATGCAAGTCCAGGGGCCTCAATATGTCGATTCATTCTCTCTCTCTGTCTCTCTCTCTCTCTCTCTCTCTCTCTCTCTCTCACACACACACACACACACACACACACACACACACACCTCTCTTAAGAACCTTATTTTTCTTTTCCATTCAGTTCTTAAATGCTTTGAAAGCTTTGCAGAAATGAACTTAGTAGTGCTGCCTGCAGGAGAGATGACCTTGGGATTATATGATTTGAAAAGAAAAACCAGCTAACAAAAGGCTGTATCAGAAACCAACCATCATCTGAGAATGTTCTCTATGCGGTGGACACGACACAGACAGAACAAAGCCAATCACTAGGATCACCGTGAGAATGGCAGGTGGTCAAGTCTGTGGAATGGAGGAGGGAATGGGGAAAATGTGAAAAAAAAAAGGCAGCAAAACATTTATCTGCTAAAAAATACTGGCCTTCCATGCCTCCACGGCACATCCCTGGGGCAGTAAGTGGCAGTGGAACAGGTGAGTCCCCACACTACATAGATTTAAGTCAATGAACGATAAAGTCCATACTAAACCTCACTCATCTTCCTATATATTCAAGAGTAGTCACATCATCTGAAAAGGAAATGGCACAATCATGGCACACTGAACAATATATTATGGGGCTGGTGTGTATAGAATGGAGCACCATGGGGCTTTCAGTGGTGATTTGGAAACAGAGCTTCCCGGTCTTTCTTCTGCAGCGCCTCTGCCTGGACTTTGCATTAAGAGCCAAGGGAGTTCACAGCGCACGCACAGACACTCGCACACACGGAAGCCCGCACGAGGGGCGGGCACGCACTTACCGACGACTCACTGTCTCTGATGAGGAAGTCCCCTTCCACGCCCCGCTCGTTGAGGGCGCACTCCGCCTGGTGCCGCGTGACGTTCCCATAGTACCACTCTCTGCCGGCGAAGCGGCCCGTGGCCGAGGGTCCCGTGTAGCTGATCTGGGGCACGTGGGAGGGGTGCAGGGCGGGCCCCTCACTGAGGACCACCACATAGTTTTTGGGCACAAGGCCAATCTGCCCCCGGGAATTTTTACATTTCCACCACTCCGGGTCATTTTCGGGTTTCTCGATCACTTCCATGGTTTCCCCCTTCTCAAAGTTGAGCTCCTCTTCGGTGACCGAGCTGAAGGGGTACAGGGTCTGGACCACGTGCAGGACGCGCAGGCCCTGGCCGTTGCTCAGGGAGGCGCCCTTGCGCAAGCTCAGGAAGCTCGGCGAGTCCGCGCGGGCCTCGTCCACCTCCTCCATGACGTAGTTGGACGGGAACCAGCCGATCTGCCCGTTGTAGCTCCCTCGCCACCAGCCGTCGCTGCACTTCTCCATGACGACCACGCGGGAGCCCTTCACCAGGGACAGCTCGTCCTCGCGCTCGGCCAGGTAGGCGAACTTCACGAAGGCGGGGATGTTGAGGTCGTAGATGCGGTCGGCGCTGCCGCCGCCGCCGCTGCTGCCGTTGGCCGGGTACTCGGCGTCCGTGCTGGGCGTGGGCGAGGCGTCGCGCGCGCTCGTCTTCCTTCTCGTTTTCCCGAGGCCTGCGGAGACACAGGGGAGGCTTAGTGGCCGCTCAGGCAGGGCGGGGTGCAAGACAAGAGCGGGGCGTGTCTCGAGTGGTTAGAGCGCTCGTGTCTGTCACGAGAGGCAACGGGGTCTTTGTGCCAGTCCTCGGTCGGTCGGGTACGTGGCAGGGCGTGCGGTGATCAACTCTGGTTACAAAGCCCGAACACCATCAGGGCACGCTAAACTTTGTGACAATGGTGTGGCGTACGGAAACCCCTAGAACCTGTAAATTACGGAAATGGACCCCTCTCCCCTCGACTCAAAAATCAATCAAGCTGCATCACCAAACAGAACAAAAATGGTGGGCATGTAGTTTCATTGTCAAGTGGCCTCCCAGAAACACTGGAAAGGGCAGAGGTCATCGGTCTTCCACCTTGTTCTTCTCCTAGGTAGGAAGCTGACCTACAGGCTTTCCAAGGCCCGGTCCAACTCTAGGCCTCCCTGAGCAAGGCTAGCCACCCCACCCTGCCTCTCTGCCACGCCTTGCACGCTGCTGGGCAGCACCGCAGTGGGCTCACCCTAGTGGACAGAAGTGGACACGACTCACCTTTCCTCTCTTCCTGAAATGCCTCTTTTCTTGCCAGCCCCACAACAATGACCAAAGATTAGCCAATCGGTTAAATCTAAAGCAGACTTTTTCAAACTAATTTAAAGCTCATTTAGAACAAAACATGGGTTCACATTAGTTGATGGTGACGTGTGTGCTTCGTGGGGCTTTTCAATGTCTTAGGATCTTTTCACGGGGGAAGGGGGGAGGAGGCTTGGTGGTAGTCATAAGCATTTGACTGCTAACTGGAAGGTGGGCACTTGAATCCATTAGCTGCTCTGTCGGAGAAAGCTGTAGTCTTTCGTTCCTATAGCTTTACAGCCATGGAAACCTTATGCAGGAGGTTCCAGTCTGTCCTACAGGGTCCCTGGGAGTTGAAAACTGATTCAATAGCATTCTTTTGAAAGTAGATCACCAGGCCTTTCTTCCGTGGTACCCGTGGACCTTCAAACCCTCAAATTTGCCCATTAGAAGTCCAGTGCTTAACTGACTGCATCACCCAGAGATTCCTCAAACTGACTAATGAATCACAAAATCAACTTAATGGACCTTTTTTTTTTTTTTTTTGTAAAGGGAAGGAGATGAGAATCTTTGAATATACCAAACATGGTGAAGGTGAAGTATTGTAAAAATAGGTGTGCAACCCCTATTGGAAGGTGAAGGTTTTCTCTCAACTGATGAGGAGAGAGGCCTGAAAACCCCTGAGGTGGAAATGCCATGTAGCCCAGTTAAATGCACAGAGCTCTGAACATTCTGGAGAAGTGAGCCAGCGAAGGAAGGCGAGGCAGCCCTGGTACCTTCCCTCCTAGAAAGCAGCTCCACTGCCAGCTCTGCTGTCTGCACAGACCCCAGCTGCAGATTTTGCTCGAACCCCATGGCCACATGCAGTCTCCACTCCCTTGTCCAAGGTGACGAGCATTTTCACAGGTAACCTGTGCCTACTGGGATGAAGACACCTGGATCCTTAGACTTACTTTTGCTTCTATGGACTTTTGAGCGGGTGGAAAGTCAAGAGGTCATGTGGAATCAAATGTTGTGTGTTCTCTCCTCTAGAGACTTGGTCTGCTGCCTTCTAGTGTGGCCCTGCCCAGGCCTCTGGATCAGTGCCCACTCTGTGCCACCCAGCAGAGTGAGTCAGGTGTGTGTTTGCTGTCGAGGAATGGTCACTTGGAGAGTAATTTTAAAGCGGACACGTCAATTGATCCAAGGTAATGGCTCTGCAGTGTCTTTATATACTATAGTTAAGTGCATGGGAAGGGCAAGAGAAACCAAGAATACTGCGCCACATGTTTACCAGTGTGATTTCTGCATAGAATGCACTTACTCCAGGTTGAAAACAGGACTGAGCCTAGATGGAGAAGCACCAACCACATGCGGTTTCAAGTGCAGGGAAGTTCACTATGCAAGGAGAGCGCTGTGATCATTCAACAGCTTCAACACCCAGAAGGTGGACAATTCACAGAGGTAACCTTGGCCTGGATGACCCAGCGCAGGTGAGAGGACACCAGCAGCACTGGATCAGTGATCAAAGGACCAGTGACAGTTCTGAACGGGACTTTTCAAATGTGTGAGTCAGAAAGGCTACTGAGGAAGCACCTCCCGAGGGAGAGGTTTTTGAGTATCCATCATGATGTCAAGGTAGAGGGGACAAGACCACACTCGGGCTCAATTTCAGAGACATTACATATGATAACACTTGATAACTGATTTGTGAACAGGCCCTTACCTGCTGTGACTCCTTCTACGTGTGAAACAAAGTGAGCTTGCTGATTCCATCAAGTCTACCTTAACTGCATTCTTGCCAAGAGGCATCGGCAAGGATGGGATAAATCAGAAAGCCCCCTGGACCTTATGTGGACCTTACATTCCTTCAAAATTAATATTCTGCACAGCAAATGCTCCATGAGGAATGAACCCATTTTGTGATTACATGTTCTAACTCTTCCTTGAGTCAACGGTGGATGGCATCCCTGTAGGGTGATGGAGAACACAGCCCTGAGTGGGAATCCTGGCTTTTACTAACTGGGTGTTCATGGGAAAGTTACTTCATCTCTCTGTGTCAGTGCTTAAAATTCAGATCTCATTTACCTGAAAAATGTGGGAACAATGGTATACAAACTCAGATTGTACAAAGGAAGCACTGAGCAGAGGCGTCTATGAACATTATTATATGATTAACTGCAATGGGATTTTCGGTTTACAGGATGCTATTTTACTAAAAGAGGGCTGAGGACCTCTTAAGTAGCTATTTATTCACGATGTCACCAGGGCCAGGCAACCATCAAAATAGCATGCTCATCTACCTGGATTGGGGGCACTTGGGAAACTCCTTCCATGGAGGTCCCGTTTTAGGGAGGCTCCTGGTGCAGTATGATTCTGGAAGCATGCCTCTGGGAACGAGGGAGAGACCCGCTTTACTCACACCTCTATCACCTGAGCCTCGCAGGTGTGCTCTGATAAAGTTGAAATGGCCCTTATTTTTGCAGATGAAGACACAGAGACTGAGGGAGGCTCCTGGTGCAGTATGATTCTGAAAGCATGCCTCTGGGAACGAAGGAGAGACCCGCTGTACTCACACCTCCATCACCTGAACCTCGCAGGTGTGCTCTGATAAAGTTGAAATGGCCCTTCTTTTTGCAGATGAAGACACAGACTGACAGAAATGAGGGGACAGTCCCAACATCCACATGCAGCTATTAAGCACGGAGTCGTTGATGCCCAGTAAAAGCCTATTTGACCCATCATGTGCCAGAGTACAGTGCTGTTGCAGACTAATTTGTGCCACGATTTTCATGGCGAAATACACGGTCATTTGTAACATGTTTTATATGTAAAGATGCAGCCGGAATTCTGAAGCAGAGTGTACAGAACCTGCTTGCATCCCCCACCGCCCTCCCAAGCAGACCTGAAGCCTTCAATAGAGTCTGAGGGACAGACGTGGCCTCTGTCTAGTGGCGGGATGTTGCCTGTGGTTTAGCTGATAAAGAGCTGGTGTAAGAAATGCAGCACAGGCCGGAGCCCAGGGGCTCCAGGAATACAGTGAGCAGGCTGGGGGGGTAAGGATGGTAGAAACTGCACAGATGGAATCAAGTCATCTTGGCGAATGCGTGAGAAACGGGGATGTGGCATTTCTCCCCATGCCCTGCTTCCCAAGATGAGGGTGTCTGGTCCCTTAAAAAGTTACAGCTTCAGAAACTCTCTGGGGTAGTTCTGCTCTGTCCTCTAGGGTCAGTACAGGGCAGATCACCTTAATGGCAGTAGGTTTGGTTTTTTGGCTTTTTGTTCTCTTAGCCTGACTCTGTCCAGTGGTCATCGTAGTCTGAAACAGACCCCACAGTGTAGGCACAGCAAGGTTTGGGGTGGCTGCTGCCTTTGCAACTGCAAGGAGGACTGGGGGTGGGTGAGAAAACCAAACCAAACCAACCAATCAGCCATCGACACACCCGAGGAGTGGGGGAAGGGGCAGGTCTGGGGGTTGCTCTAGCGATCTCAGGTGGCAAGACGGTGAGAGAGCCTTGTGAGAAACCTCACAAACAGGATGTTCCTTCTAAGGACACCGGGAGAGCCGCCCTCTGAGAGCCAGGGACAGCCCCAAATAGCACGACATTTGGGACTCTGCCTCCTTCTCTCCCTGTCTGTACTTGACCTGGCATCACAAGGGCACACAGGCCACACCTACAAACTCTGGGTGGGATGGGCTTTAATGAAGGAATAAGCAGTGGTGTATATGCAAGCGCGCGCACACACACACATCAGATGAGCGCGTTGCTCCTGCTGGGCCCAGAGAGCAGGGAGAGCCCACCCTCATGCCTACCCCCACCCTGACTGTCCAGGACCCTGGATGGGGGGTGGGCACCAGGAGGAAGGGGGTGGTGCTCTCCCTTGTGTTCCCTTTTACGCTAGAGGCAGCACGGATAGTGCACTTCACCCCACTTTCCTCATGCTGACATGCTTTTCAGACTTCATTAAAGTCCTACCACCCACTTCCAGGTCTGAACTTAAATGCTTTTAAGGACACTCTAATCTTATTTGCTTCTGGAATTTTTCAGATTTTCTCAATTATTCGAGGCAAACACTCACATCCATTCCTTAGACACTCGAGTCATGGTTTACCAGATATACAAAACCTTGACCAGAGACCCTTTCTTATTCAATACTCCCATATTGGGGGTGGGGGAGGGGAGGAGGAGAAGACATCCCCTGAAGCACCCTCTTCCTTGAGGCCTTCGCATGAACTCCTTATGCAGCCTTAGCTGGGAGCATCGGGACCCTCAGTAGAGTGGGCCCTGATGGCGAGCACTGCACACGCACTCCATCAGGTCCTTGCTCTGGCAGTGCCTGTCACTGCAGGGCCCAGTCACAGTGGCCACGGAGGGGCCGAGTGAGCCTTGCACAAGGCTTCCAAAGGTGCACTTTTCTCCAGCCTTTATCCGTCTGCTGTTCCGGCGGCGGCGGCGGAGTCTTTGGGCAGGAGGAGCTCTGCTGTTTTGTTTTGAGCGAGCCACATGATGGATTTGACTATGAGGCAAAGCTTTCTGGAGGCTGTCTGCTCTCTTAGGTGAGGCCAGGTAACCTGTTTTCTCCACAGCTTGCTCAATAATGTATACACTGCAACATCTTTGCATCAGTACACACACACACACACACACACACACACTCACCCAAAGATACAACTAAATTCAATGTGGAGGAGGCAAAAATAAGAGTACAATCCCATTGTACTGACTCTATCTGCCACTGGGAGTGACTCGGATTTGAACTTCTCACTACAGATTAAGCCCAGAAATCGGATCAATGGCACTAAGTCTATGGTCACAACACTGTGGTACTTGAAATGCCAGGGGAAGCCTTAGCGAGCACCTCGACCACAGTTTGACTAGCTGCCACCTGAGGATCCCACAAAACCCCCACCTCGGCCCCCACCCGAGGGCAGGAGTTAGTGGGCAAAACTGCCCCACAGAGAGGATGACTCACTCAACCAAGGTCTCTCCAGCCAGCCAGGACCCGGCTCAAAGGGCCCAAACTCTGGCGGCCCCAGGCTGCTGGGATGGACTCGGTTTGCGGCTAAGAACAGGAACACACTGTCTCGGAGTCACCTCTGATTGTCACGTGCAGAGCAGCCACAGTTTGCGCACAGGGCTGTTTAACTGCTTTGAATAAGGGAAAGAATGAGGAGCGCAGCATCAAGAATGGGATTTCTAACTCGGCGGGCAGATGGCATAATTTTTGATGAGCTGGATCTACAGGTAAACCAGTGTCTTCTGCCTGTGGGACCATTTTCCCAGCACCACGTCATTAGATCGCTGATCCCCAGTTCCGTTTTTATTGACAATAATAACCACGTTTTAACTTTCTGGGATAAAATTACACACATTAAAGACTGAGTCTAATAAGAGCTTGAAAACATCCATTATTAATGCCAGTAATTCCACAGTCAAAATCTTTCATATATGCCTTTCAAGATAAAGGGCTGGCTAACAGACGACTTTAAAACATGTTCTGTCATCTTCCAGTTGGAGTCCTGGAGATTTGAAATGAAACTTCAAACAAACTTGACAGCTCAGATATATAGTCAAGCAAATTCATTTAGACATAATGCACTCAAGGTTTTAGGAACTCTATGGCAAATTCATGCTATTTTTGTTACCAATCGGATCTGTAACAGAAACCAGACTGAACGAGAAGATGCCTTTGCATTTAAAATTCCATTTATATTAAGCTATGCAGAAGAGCGCCAACCCAATCCTGCCGAGTCGACTCTGAATCAAGTGCCCTTTACAGGACAGGGTAGAGCTGCCCTACTGGGCTTCTTCACAGTGGCGGACTGAGCCGTCTCGTTCCTGTGGAGCAGCTGGTGGGTTTGAGCTGCCAGCTCTGTGGGTGGCAGGTGAGGATTTTAACCATTGTGCTAGAAGCATCCCAAACCAAACTCGGCCATTTCAAGAGGTTGCCTAGGTGAGCAAGAGCCATAGTACTGAATGATGAAGCCCAAGTGGCACTGAACACTGGGCAGACGCAGGGCTCCAGGAATTGACATCTCCCTCTTATACTGTGTGTCCGGTTATTTCAGGTCCCAAACTATCCCATGCAACTGGCTCCTATAAAGACCTGTATTGCCTGCTGGCTTGCAAACTGCATGAGCTCGTGTAGTGCAAACAGGAGCTCAAATGCCTGACCAGTCAGCAACACGGGGTGAGGACACCAGTATATTCATGGCTGACCAGCAAAACCATTTCATTTGCATCAAATCCCAGCCTTTTCCCAAACCTAGCCTCATGGGTGCTGTGTCGGAGGCACAACAGGTTGACGCATGTCTCTGAAGGCCCCTGCCAAAATTCTAGAAGTACTAGACCTGGAGGAGGCTCCCGGTGGGTATCAGTTGGCCTTGTGTCTTTCCGTCCTCTCATAAATAGTTGAATGCCAGCTTTGAAAAAATGAAAACCTATATCCTTGGTCAAGTCCATTTTCCCATTCAGGGGCAGTCCACACAGTCTCTGGGCTGGTGGGGGCCTAGCTCTCTGCGGGTGTTCTCCCCCACATTAAGTGAGGCTTGGTCTCAACAATCTTACACAGCTGCCTACCACATGCTAAACCCGCTCTACAGTCATGTGGGATCAGTCTGCACGAGAGGTCTTTGGGCCACAGTCCCTGGGGGCCCTCATCCACTTCTGTTACAATAGGTGCTCAACCATCTGCAAATACCACGTTCAGTCATCTGTGTGTCCTCAGAGCCTGCCACTCAGCTGGTGAGTGTTTGCTCAGATGACAGATTTCCCTTCCTGTCTAATCACCACCATTTCAAATGCACCTACCAGTCCTACCCTGAGGAGTTAGAGCTTGTCAATGGTACCCATCTCTCTTGCCAGAAGTGTGAAAGGAGAGAGTAATTATGCACAGGCAGGTTCCCAACCGCATATCACTGGAAGCTCCCTCTGCCACTAGGTCTCCTTCTACCCTTCAACAAAACATTTGAGGCTCTCCTGGGTACCAGCTTTCTGCTTAGCAACAGACAGGTCTACCAAGGAAGGGTGTAGCCTCATCAGAGAGGAGGCAGAGGCAGCAGGTCCCTGCACCAAGCTCAGAAGGTAGGGCACAGGGCAGGAAAGGTGGTCACGGGCTGCAGACAACAGGGGAGGAAGTGGGACACACACTACTGTTCTGTTACATCAAGGGGCTTGCTACCAATGTCATGACAAAACGTGTAAACCCTGGAATGGGAAAATCAAGTTGGTCTGTAAACTTCCACCCACACTACAATAAGTTTATATCAAGTTTGTTGAGACCCTACTATGTGCCCGGTACTGCTGCACTCTTGAGTCAGTCAAGGAGTCACGAGGACGGTAAAGGTGCGGGCCCCCTAGGTTTGTCTGCATGTGCCCAGTGTCATCCTGCTTCCTGACCCATCCATCCACCCCCTCCTCCGGGAGGGTGCTACCTCCACATTCCCAGTCCTCGCCGCTGCAAGGATTGTATCCAACAGGTTTGCTTTTTATTATTTCTGAGCATGTGCACCCTAGGTGTCTGCCCCTTCCTCTGGAATGAAGAGCCCCTTCGTCTGCATGTACGGCCACCGGTCCCAGCCAGGGGTGGTGGCAGTGCTGGTCCAGGGAGAGATGTGGAAGGACTGCCACTATGACGAGGGATCAGTGCCAAATGGCCTTCTGCCCAGTGGGCAGATGCAGTAACAAGAAGGGTGGCCAAGGGGCCCATCCACACGACCACAGCACAAGACAAGCGTCAGCTGAACCACCGGAACACCCATCCCGGCCATAAGAAAGCCCACCTGTTGGCTGACAAGGCAGGTAAATAACCAAACACTTAAGCCTGAAGAAAAGAAACACTTGAAAGATTGTTATATCAAATGTGAGAGTCAAATGGTGAGACAGATGTCAATGAAGAGAATGAAAAACATTTTTTAAAATTATAATTTCTAATTTAAAATATATAAATTTAGTACCTCTCAACACATACACTTGATCCATTAGCATGTGAACGTTTGAATATGCAAAACAATGTACTAGATGTGGCAGGGTTTAGGCATGACATTTCAGAAGCTCGGCACTCCACTGACAAAGTGCAGCCTGCCTGCAACTCTTCAAGGCCACACCTGCTTGGTAAGATGAAACACACTGTGTACCTTAAACAACAGCGAGCAGACAGAGCAGACTCCTGGGAAAATAAATATGCAGGTGGCCAGGGGTGGGTCAAGACACTTCAGTCAACAGCTGCTCAGAGCAGAGCTCCAACCCCAGCTTCCGCATGTGCTAACTGTTGAGCCCGGTAACCAGAATGAAAACCCAACCACACACAGCACTGCCAAGACCCGCCACGGGGTTTACCAGGAGGCAGATCGGCTTCAATGACAGGCTTACTGGTACCACGAAGCTCCAGAAGGTGCCTATTGTGTGGGGCTGACGAGTCAAATAAAGAAGGGAAACACGTCAGAGTGAGGCACACAGTAGGAGCGCAAACAGTGGTGGTGGTGTTTTCGCCCAATCGCCTTCCTTGGTGAATGGGGCGCAGAGGCTGATGGTGCAGGCGAGGTTCGGGTGAGACACTCGCCCACAGAGGTGTGTCCGGATGGGTTCATTCTCTAAAATGTTCCCAAAGAGCAGGGCTCCCTCACGTCTCCTGGATCAGGAGCAAAAAGCAGGCCCTTGTGAGCAGACAAGGAAAAGGACTCCATGTCCCACCACACCACACCCACTGTTGCGGCGGGGTCTATGCGGAACAATAGCGACCCTATAGGGAAGGGTAGAACTGCCTCGGGGGGTTGCTGACACTCTGTACAGGGGGAAAGAGCAAGGGAGCACGATTCTCAAAGTGAGGGTGGCCCTCAGAGGGCTGGAGCGAGGGGGGGGATCCCACAGCAGTTGGTCCATATAAAGAATAACGTGTCCCGACGCTCTGGGGACACCCGGTGCTCCCTGTACTGCTCAAGCTCCAGGAGGTTACTCATGGACCCAAGCTCCAACCGGGTGTCAGCAAGAAGGGCCCCAGCCTGGGACTTGAGAGGTAGCTGCATGACTCTCCACAAGCCGCTTACAGTACCTGGCCTCCACCACCTCACGGGGAGAGCTCAGAACCAGGTGATTTCGGGAGCCCCCTCCATAGTCTAAACTTCTACAGCTAGCTTCAATGGTTGAGGAAAAGGTCACTTTCTAGGCTCAGCCAGGCACTTGGGCTTACAAAGAGAAAACAACAAGCGCCTAGACAAGAACCACATGGAATGGAGTGGCCGTTACGGTCAGCACAGCGCCGACCTCCATTGCTTCAGTCCTCTTTCTTAACAGGAGAGATTTAGTCAGTTTCAGTTAGTAGCAATGAGCAGATTTCCTACCAATGCATGTTCTACTTACATCCATCAAACACCCACTTGTCAGTGATCAACGTCAGTTGCTAGGTTTAAAAACACAACAAACAAACAGAACAACAACAGAACAACTCCTCAAGATTCCCTACACACAGACGCCACAGGATAACCTGTTTTCATGACAACACACAGGAGGCCCCAGTCTTAAACACTTACAAAGAGCTGTCCTCCAGGTGACTTCCATGGCTATGAGAAACACTGAGAACACCTTGGTGCTTTGACCGAATCTGGGCATTCAGAAGCAGGGGTGGGGGGTGGGGGGTCATGAGTTGTGAGCACACAGTAACTGCAGCCTGGAGGAGGTGATCGCAGGGACAGACTTCCTGACAGGAGGACACTCCAGCTCCCTTGGTATTGGCTGAATCTACCTATCTAGGTCACTCAGGAGCCCTGAGTCTGCTCATTACTCTCGTCTCCAGAGAGGGGGGTGGGGAGCTGTCCACGTGAAGAAGGAGGTGGGCTCATAAGGAGGCACCTAGAGAGAAGACTGGACAGTCAACAGCTAAGGATCCGGCCCGTATAAACAAATTCACCCTCCCTATCTCCCTGTCCCCAGGGAACACACACTACAATGTAATGGAGAAAAGGAACATTGTGGACATATGGATAGGGCCTAAAAAAGAGAGCATGCCATATGGGGAAACGCAGTCAGAAACGTGTGAAGAAGATTTTGCTTTTAATGCACAGGCATTTGGAGTGCCTGTTCCGCTACTCCACAATTTAAGGCTCCCACTTGAGTAACTCTCCGGTCAGAACAGGTGTTCTCTACGCTCTGTCGAAAGCTGAAGCGGAGTTAGATCACTTTAATAAGCAGCGGCCCAGGTGCCAGTTTCTGGGCCCCCAACCAGGGAACCCTTTACCTGATGGCCCCATTCTTTGTGAAGACTTGAGAGGCTACCACTCTCAGTGCAGTGGACAGAGCCACTGGATTTCTGGCACCCACACCTACAGCCCACCTAACAGACAAGCAGACCCAGCGCCTCCACAGTTTTCTGGGGGTAGAAGACCCCCTCTTCTTTTCCCAGCGTCTCTTTTGGCTCTCCTTCCGTTAGCATTCTCTGGATGGCAAATACCTCTCTTTTCTCTCAATTATCCTCCCACTAATCTGTTGTGATTTGTTTTACGTTTTGGGTTCCAAATACTTGTACGCTTATGCTATACAAAAACAATTCCAAGTTTATTTTAGGTGGCTGGCACCCCCGGGAAGTGTAAAAGTTTCCATCTCATGTGGGCACAAGATTTGGCAAGCCATTTCCATTGTGAACAATCTTGCAGCACAGAATTTTCAAGATTTTAAAACCAGGATACATTTTATTTGTCCCATTATCACGATGGAAAATTATACAACTGTACAAACAACACTTGAACCTGATGTGCTCAATCCAGCTCTGGAAACCTGAAGAGCCTTTGTTTTAATATGGTAGAGAAAGGTTAAGCAATTTCAAATGGTGGTGGCTTAATTTTATTTTTCATATGCAAACCCGTGTATGGGGAATGGCTTCCATTTGTAGTGCTTTTAAATGAAGAATCGGTACCTTAGAGAGTGAGCTACTTTAGAAAGCATAAGTGACATACACAAAATTAACAATAATTTTTCAAAAATTTCTAGGAGAACATTTAATCCAGAACAATCAATCAACTGCTTCTACAACAACAACAAAACATCTTTCTTGTGTATAGCTTACAGAATATACCACACACAGTGTAGGGAAGTGAGATTACTTGCTTATGGCCCTTCCAGCCATGTCTTGGTAATTCCTACCAAATGGCAAACAGATTGTGTGAAATGCTAATACAAGTGATTCGTCCGTTTTGTGATTAAGAGAGCCATCTCAGAAGGGGAAGTGAGGGAATCCAGTGACCCTCAAGAAAGAAGGGTCAAGAGGAGTGCTTACAAGATCCCTGCCCAAAATGGCAGAGGCTCCACAGTCCATCACAAGACAATGACCATCCTGGACCACAGAGCGGAGGCTCAAGACCTGAGAGAGATTCAGCTGGGGCTGAGAGAAGGAGCTCCTGTGGACAGAAGCTTCCATCCTCGGTGTTTCCGGACCCTGGCCTGTGATAACCCGTTAACTTCATCCCTAAGGAACCCAGATGACTACGATGACTGACTGCGTCAGTTCCTTCCGTCAACCACTGCCAAGGATTATGAAACCCCGCAGAGACGCAGAGTGCTGAGGAGCCAGAACAGGAGAGCGAGCATAGAGGGCGCAAGCACCCCTGCCACCTGCCTCTTGGCTGTCAGACCTGGGCCAGTGTGGAGCCAGGTTCTCCTTCCCCCTCCTGAAGCCAGAGTGTGTGAAACCATTTGCTCCAGCATTCCAGCCGCTACAGAGCCCAACAGTGTAGAGTGAGAAGCGTTATGCAAGGTTTATTTCTAGAATGAATCAGGATTGAGCATCCCATGGTAATAACCTTCTCTCTCTCCTCTCTCTCTCTCTCTCTCTCTCTCTCTCTCTCTCTCACACACACACACACACCATCATCATCATGACAGCTGGTGTAAGTAGCAACTAGAAGTTATCTCTGCAACATTATTTTGTCTGTGCATCTATAAATACTGGAAAAACCAGAACAAATGTTAACGGTGATTATTTCTGGGTGAAGAGATAATAGGTGACTATTTTCCCTCCTTATGTGTTTCCAGAGTTTCTGGTTTCTTCAAATTAGTATACCTATCTTTAAGATGGATGACAACTCAACAATTATTTTGAAAAACATAAGCATAGCTTTTTCAAAACAATATACCAAAATACTTAAGACGCAGCCAAGGCAGTATTCCCTGGGACATTTATAGCAGAAGTTGACAGAAAAAAAGAAATGCCTCAAATCCGCAATCTATCTTTAAAGTTTGAGAACTAGCTAAGCCGAAAGCAATCAGTAGGAAGGAAATGACCAAATTTGGGGTACAGATAAATAGTGAAAAGGAAAACATTAAGGGAATCACTAAAAACTTTTTTAAAAGATCCACAAAAACCAACAGACTGACAAAGAAAAAAAGAAACACGTGTCTCCAATCAGAAGTGTTTGTGGAATGGGTGTTTACGAGGCTGTGGGCTAGGCTTTGAGCCCTCACTGCAAGGTTGGCTTTTCAAAGCCATCGTCGGCCGCTCTGCAGGAGAAACGTGGAACTGTCCACCTAAGATGTGTAGTCTCGAAATGCTCGGAGCAGTTCTAGTCCATCGTGTGGAAGCTACTACGAGTCAGAATCAACTCAAGGCCGGCAGGTTATTAACTGTTCTATGCTAACAAGTCGGGACCATTAGATGATACAGACAACCCCCTAAAATGCATAAATTTCTACATTCACTAATTTTGGCAGGTCCATCAGCAATCAAACACTTCCCAACAAAGAACAGTTCTGGACCAGATGGCTTCACCGGGGCATGCTACTAAATAAAACCAGTAAACCTAATCCTTCTTAAACTTTTCCCAAAGTAGGAGTGGTTGGAACACTTCCAAAAAAAAAAAAAAAACCCACAAAAGCCTGAACCCAACAAATATCTTGGAAAAATATAGATGCAGAAATCTTCAACAAAATACCAGCAGGCTGAATGCAAAAGCATAAATAAAAAGATTATACACCGTGATCAAGGTTTATCCCAGGAATGCAAGGTTTGCTCAACATTATGTATACAATTAATAAAGGAAAAAAACACATCCAATAACATCTACTAATCTTTTTTTCTTTTTTTGGCATCACTGCCTGTGGTGGTCATGGGCGCTACCCAGTGCCGCTCCGGAGAGCCGCTGCTGGATTTGAACTGCCAAGCTGGCAGGCTGCAGTTCCGCATTCAACCACTTATGCCACCAGGGTTAAGCCCCACCTACTAGTCTTTTTATGACAAGTTAAGAATAGAAAATTCCTGAATCTGTTAAGGGCATTAATGAAAAACCCACAGCTAACATTACTCAGAGAAAGACTGAGATTTCTTCCTGAAACCAGGACCAAGAATAAAGATACTTCTCACCACTACTATTCAATATTGTACCACAAGTCCTAATGAGAGCAACCAGGCAAGAGGATGGATGGACGAATGGGAAGGAGAGAGGGAGAGAAAGGGGGAAGAGATAATGTCCAATTTGGGAAGGAGGAAATAAAACCAGTGACATGATCTTATATGCCCCAAACCAATCCTACCACTGACCTTGCAGAGAGCAGTCCAACAGGTAAACTCTATGACACCAGAGCTCCCTGATCTTATATAAGGGGCCTTCAGAGAGTTCTTTTTTGGGGGTGGGCATCACTGCCCCCTGGTGGGAGTAGGAGGCCGAGCCTTGCTCCTGGAGAGCTGCTGCTGGATATGAACCACCAACCTTGTGGGCCGCAGTCTCGCACATAACCAGTACACCACCAGGGCTCAGCCCCCTTCACAGAGTTTATAGGGGAAATGAAGCTGAAAGACAGTGACATTTTTCCATGAACTCTTTTGAAGCCCCCATGAATATAGAAACCCCCAAAGATTATTGCAAGAGAACCATTAGAGCTAATTAATGCTCAAGTTCAAGTATAAGGTCAACATGCAAAGTACAAGGTCCAACTCCAAAATCAATTGTAGTTCTATATATTGACAATGAGCAAGCTGAAAGGAAATTACACCTCATTGAAAAGAATAAAACAAGGAGGAATAAATGAAATGAGGAAGGTGAAAGGTTTATACGTTGTCCACTACAAAACACTGCTAGAAGAAATTAAAGATGTGGAGGGGGGCTGAAGGGAAAGGAAGAGCTGACATCAAGGAACGCAACAAATAAAGTGTTCTAAAACTGATTGTAGTAATGATCGTACTCTTCCTGTTGTGGCTGAATTATTGGGCTGTGTGATGATGAATTATGTACCAGCCAAACTGTTTTTAAAAAAAGAAAAGACCTAGATAAATGACAGAATGTTTATGTCCATGAATTTAAAAAGAAAAGAAAAGAAAAACCACATACAAAAAAATCACTGTCATCAAGGCAATTCTGACCCATAGTGACCCCATAACAGGGGGCAGAACTGGCCCTGTACATTCCCTAGACTCTAACTTTTTATGGGAGTAAAAAGTCTCATCTCTCGCCTGCCGTGCAGTGAGTAGCTTCGAACTGGTGACCTTGCAGTTAAGAGTCCAGTGGATAGTTCACGCTGACAGTTGTCAATACTGCCCAAAGTAAATTAATAAATTCAGTGCAATCACCATCAAAACTTTAACAGCCTTCGTTGTAGAAATTGAAAAGTCAAACCTCAAAGCTATGTTGAGGGGCTAGGGGTTCCAAATAACTAACACAATCTAAATAAGGAAGAAAGGAGGAAAACTCACACTTGCTGATTTCAAAACATATATGCTATGGTAATCAAAACAGCCAGGTACTGGGATAATGATAAGACATATAGAGCAATGTAATAAAACTGGGAATTCAGAAACACATTCACGGTCAATTAATTTTTGACAGGCATGCTAATTCTATCCAATGCTATTTAAAAAAGTCTAATAGCCTAGAACATAAGGATTTCTACATGAAAAAGAATTAACCTTAACTCATACACCATATACAAAACTGATTCAAAATGAACGAACGTGAGAACTAAAAAGTGCTAAAATTCTTAGACGAAAACACAAAGGCAAGTTCAAGACCTTGCTTGTAATAATGGATGCTGAGACAGGATGTCAAAAGCAGACAGGGGCCTTCATCAGAAATGAAGTTTTAACCAAAGTACCCTGTCAACAAAGTGAATGGACAACCCATGGGAGAGGGAGCAAGCTTCTGGAAGCCATGTATCTGTTAACGTCTTACTATCTAGAATATATGAAGAACTCCTGCAAAAATGTAATAGAAAAAAGTCAACACAGTAAAAAACATTAAGTCCTTGAAGAGACTCTACTACAGAAGATATATAAATGGCTAATAGACATGTGACAAGGAAAATGCAAATGAAAACCATAATAAGATACCATTTCACCTACAAGGATGCTTATTAAGTTAATTTTTTAAAGTTTTTTTTAAAGCATCATTGCCCCTGGTGGTGGGAGTAGGAGACCCAGCCTTTGCCCCTGTGGAGCTCCATCTCAGTGGGCTACAGTCCCACGCACAACCACTACGCCCCCGGGGCTCAGCCCCAAGGATGCTTATTGATAAAGGGGAAAAACCCGGAGAAGTAAGTGTGGGAAAATGGGATCACCCATCCACTGTTGGGAGGACTGTCACAATGGTGCAAGTCTCGTTGAAAAACAGTTGGAGCCTTCCTCAAAAAGTTCAATGGAGAATCGCCCCATCACCCAACCAGGCCACTCCTAGGTACTAACTGCAGTAATATTCGCAAAAGCCCCAAGGCAGAAATGACCAAATGTCCATCTATAGATGAAGGGAACAAAATGTGGTGTGTGTGTAACAAAATATAACTCGGGTATAAAATGCCCACGAACCCTGAAAACATTATGCTCAGTGATCCTAGACACAAAGGCACGATTATATAATTTCACTAATAGGAAATATCTCAACAAAATACATAACTTCACAGATGTAATGCAGTAACTGTCAGTGTGCCCTACTCCATATGGTAGCTGGCTTGTTGTGAAGCTGGGAGTGCCATCGCTGGTATTTCGAGACTAGAAGGGTCACCCAGGTGAACAGGTTCAACAGAGCTTCTGGACCAAGAACAGACTAAGAAGAAGGAATAGGTTGTCCATTTCTGAGAAATCAGTCACTAAAAGTCTTGAGACCTAAAATGGCAGCATGGAAAGTCCATCAGTTGTTATTGAAGGAGGCGAGGTGAAAGGGAGTCCGTCATTAACTAGGGGAACAGACTTTCCTGACCAGTGACTAGAAAATTTGGAAATGGATAGTGGTAATAACAGCACAACCTGATATATATGAGGCCCCCACCCCCCCAAAAAAAATCCTGCAATTCTTTCCCCAAAGCTATGTATTTTTTAAAAATCATTTTATTGGAGACTCATACAACTCTTACCATGATCAATACACACACCTATTGTATGCAGACCACATTTGTACATTTGTTGCCATCATCATTCTCAAAACATCCTCCTTCTACTGAAGTCCTTGGCATCAGCTCCTCATATTTCCCCTCCCTTCCCACCGCCCCTACCTCATGAACCCTTAAGAATTTACAAATTATCATTATTTTGTCACATCGTACCTTGTCCGATGTGTTCCTCCACCTACTTTCCTGTTGTCCGTATCTCAGAGAGGAGGTTATATGTAGATCTCTGAAATTGGCTTCCCCTTCCCTCCACCCTTCCCAGTATCACCATTCTCACCACTGGTCCTGAAAGGATCATCTGTCCTGAATTCCCCATGCTTCCAGCTCCAGTGTACATCCCCTGGTCTAGCCGGATTTATAAGGCAAAATTGGATCATGATAACTGGGGGGGGTGGAGGGGAGCACTTAAGAACTAGAGGAAAGCTGCATAATTCATTGTTGCTAAACTGTATCTTGACTGGCTCATCTCCTCCCCACGACCCTTCTGTAAGGGGGTGTCACTTTATCTACTGATGGGCTTTAGGTCCCCAATCTATACTCTACCTATCTAATCTATTCATCTATCTATCATTTATTTATTATTTAACAAAACAACCTTAAAGTACTCTCCATTACACTTAATGCATTTGTTAAATCTGCAATTCCATTCTTGAAAACATTTTTTAAATTCATCATTTTGGATGGCTGACAGCACCTCCCATATTTTTTTTCCTCACCTCTGCTACAACCTTAAATCACCGTTCTTCCAGGTCCCTCTTCATTTGTAGAAACAAAAAGAAGTCACACAGAGTGAGGTTGGGGGAGCAATATGCATGGGGTAATAGAGGCATGCTGCTTTTTGCCAGAAACTGGTACCCTGAGATGGCTGCATGAACAGGTGCATGGTTGTGGTGGCAAAACCAATTCCCCATCTGCCACAAGTCAGGTCTTTTTTTTTTTTTTGGTTGCACACTGTTATGCAATCTTTTCAGAACCTTTAATAGAAAGCTTGATTAACAGTCTGACTGATGGAATGAACTCCAAATGCACTATCCCCCTCACATCACATTCTTTTTTTTTTTAACGTACCTCTAATATAAAGAACATCTCTGAATTGTACACATAAATGATGCTGAAGTGGTAAATGCTTTACTATTTATGTTTAGCAGATATGTACACAAGAGACATGGCATGACTTAAAAATAAGACATTTTAGAAGTGACAATTCGGAGGTATATACGTTTATAAAAACCTGTGTTGTGCAAAGATGATGTGAAACAGTAAAGATGGTTGAAATATTATGCACGCAGTAAGCATTACGTGCTTGCTACTGTCAAAATGTGCTGCCCATGTGCAAAACAGATTCACTAAAAAGAACTCTGTTCGTATGACATTATGCTAGGGAATCACTAATTACTGCCTTCTGCACACCGCAACATGAAGGAATTCTCCCAAATTATTAATAAGTGAATCCCTTTGAACCAGAGAAAAAGCAATGCCAAGGAAAGTGGCTTTTCTCCTAGTTTTTAGGGCTTTGAGGACAGCAGGAAACAAAACAGTGTGGGTTGGGGTAGAGGCTGTCAGAGTAGGCAGGCAGGCACTGTATTCACCACTCTCAGTGACAGGTACCAAGATTTGTCCCCACCTCCACTAATCTGACCAAGTAGTTCCTGAACCTGACCATCAACAGAACGTGAACAGACCATGAAGCAATCAGACAGAAAAAGGGTGTGAGCGTCAACTTCACCACCAATCAGACACTTGAGTCTTTTCTCACATGAGAGATACAGATAGTATTTACCTTTCAGGATTATTGTGAAGATTAAAGAAAAATAAATGCAAGCCCAGTAAACAAAAAACAAACCCCCCAAACAAAGCAAAAATAATCCAACGCACCGTTTTGGACAGGGAAGAACTGTGAGTTTCTGAGACTTTTTATGGGAGTGGAAAGCCTTGTTTCTCTCTCACAGAGTAGTTGGTGGTTTTGAACTTCTGACCTTGTGGTTAGTGCCACACCACCACGGCTCCTACAAGTCTAGTAGCTGGCACAAATTAGATACTCAAAGAAAAGTTAGTAATACTCTTCATTCACTTAAAAAAAAAAAAAAAAAAGCAAGCAAAACCAGCCAGCTTCAGTATTTTTGCATCTCCGGCTGTTGTGTGCATTTCTGCCTTCTTAGCAGGATGCACTAGGATCACAGAGACCTGGTCCAGCACCCCTTTGTCAGGGGAGGACTGGTGGGCTACAGAGGTGATGCACATTACCCATTTGTGTGAGCACTTGAACAGAATTCACTCATGTGCCACAGTGTCTCGCAGGCTCTCTCTTATCATTCTGTGGGTGCTAGCAGAGTCCAAGACTGCTAGTCAGCACAGAGCTTTCCCAGTAAGCTACGAAGATCACCCACCCAACCCAAACCTGCTGTTGCCAAGTTCCGACTCACAATGACCCTACAGGACAGAGTCAATGTGCCAGGGCCTAGAAGGTTTGAACCATCAACCCTGCAGCTAGCAGCAGCATACTTCACCGCCCACCCCTCCACAAGGCCTCAGTTATACATAACAAGGGATGGGGGAGAACTTGTGCGTAGGCTTGCGATCAGCCCTCTAGGCAACAGGAAGACTGAAGGGCCTACCAGTCTGCCTCACAAAACACTAAGTTCCTACTAGTGTTGGCCACGGGGGAAAAAAAAATTTATATACTAGTCCAAAAACGGAAATGAACTTAAATGTGCATGTCCTGAGCAAAATCTGGATGCCGACTCTGTAGAGACGATCGACAATCTCCTAAACTCATCTTTGACCTGCACCTGCACATGCACCTGCTCCGGCCGGCTCAGCCCCTCTCCTGCTTCCCCAGTTCTTCACTGTGCTGCTCTCAGCCTGGGCCGTTCCTCACCAATTCTTCTTCCAGCTGTTCCCGCCCCAGTCAGCAGGATCTTTTTCATTTGTGGAGTTGGGGGAAGGTGTCCATCACAGTCCCTCTCTTCTCTGTCACCCTCCATGCCACTGCACCCACGGGCTCCTCTGTAGTCTCCTCGCAGGTCTCGTCAGTCACGCCATGGAGATGGGGATCAGGACACCTGCTATCATCTTCCTCTGCCAATCGGCAGAGAGACCGCTGGGGGCCCTTCTGGTTCCTCTTCAAGTGGAATCAAGCTTAGTGTGCAAACTCACCCAAACCAGGTGCCACTGCGTCAATTCTGACTCAAGGAGACCCTGTGAGTTACGGAGCAGAAGGTTTCATTGGGTTTTCTTGACGGTAACCTTTATGGGAACAGATCATCAGACTTCTCCTCCAAGGATGAGTGGGTCGGGTTTGAAACACCAACCTTTGGCATCACCAAGGACCTGCCTGACACAGCTAACACTGATCACTAAGGATGCCCCGGTGCTCAGACTCCAGTCTGACTAGCCCCTTAATGTCCTGAAACTGCCTGTGGCTCTCAGTCTCTAAAGCTTTGATTATGTTTCCAATGCTATAGGAAGGGCCCGTGCCACTGCTTGAATGAGGATTGTTGATTTTGTGCCAGCATGATTTTCCCAACTATATGGCAGGCTTTAAGAACTCAGGGTCTACACTGAAACCCCTACCAGGTCTCTAACGTCTAATCTAAGCATTTGTTAAGACACCGTCTTGTTCCCTGAGTGATGTTTGTATCCCAAGTTCAATCCCATGGTGACTGTTTTCAAAGGTCCCTCCGCAATGAGGGAAGCTGGCCTTCGAAGGAATTTCCAAGAGGTAGAGAGAGGCAGGGCCCCCAGGCTGCAAGCCTTCCCCGCACTTCATTACAACAAGCCAGGGGCCCTTCACCTGTCAGAACAGTTGAGAGCATTGAGAAGGACGGCAACAGAACCGCTGTTGGGCAGAGCCGAAACACAGATTCCCCAGCACCCCACGCAGGTGCGGGAGCCCAGCCCAAGGAGACCATTTCTGGACCCGCCTCCCTGTCGCTGCTGTAACAAACACGTGCAGGAAGCTGGTTCAAAGCAGTCGAGAAGGGTTCGGCAGGCAGGCAAGGTTCCCTCGCTTCTGGGTTACAGACGCAAAGAGAAGAACGTGTCCGTTAATTACTGAGAGTTCTTAGCAAGTGTTGGGGAAAGTCCTTCCGATTAAGCGCTGGTGGTGGGGCAGTTACACGTAAGGCTGCTATCACAAGGCCAACCGTTCGGAATCAGCAGCTGCTCCCAAGGAAGGTGCTGTCTATTCCCAGAGAGTTACAGGTGGGCAGCCCACAGGGGCCTCCACCCCACCCCGTCTTATGGGGTCACGATGAGCCAGAACCGACTTCTTGGCAGTGAGTTTGGTTTGAAGCTTGATGCAAGTTTACATGCGGAATTTACTTGCTTTAGATCCCCATTCAGGAGATGCTCAGTGGCACTTGCTTACCTTTGAATAGATGATGTCACATTTAAGACCCTGCAAGATTCCCAAATACCCCCCAAAGTTCCCAGACAGAGCTAGGGAGCCTAAGTTGTAGGGGTTTTCTGCAACAAGGCAACTTCCTGATCTCAGGTAGTTTTTAAACCATGCTTGCTTTGGGTTAATGCACAGGCAAGTGTTAAGAACAGCAAAGAATATTCTTTTCCCAGAACTATCTGAGAGTAAGCTGCTAACACGAAGCCCATTCTCCATGCGCAAAGCTTGACTATGTGTTTTCATAAGCATGGTCTTCTTTTCAGTAAGCACAATAAAGACCAGTTACACAGGGGGGTAGGGGTGCGTCCCAGTACAACTGTGCCATAGTCTCCCTCCCGTGGTGGCTGCGGGAGGGGGGAACGACTCCACACTCCAACTTCTAGGCTCACAGCTGTGCATATGAAGTGACTGTAGCACCCACAGATGGCTCTAGAACCAATTTAAAAACCACAAACAATGCCACCACACTCCCTGCCTTGGAGCTACTTCAGACTCACAGTCACCCTACGGCACAGAACTGCCCCGAGGTTTCCAAGGCGGGGCTTCTTTTAGAAGTGCATGTGCCACATCCTTCTCTCTCAGCCGTGGGTTCGAACCACAGCACTTTTGGTCAGCAGCCAATGCAGATAACCACTATGCCATTAAGGCGCCGTCAAAAATAACCAAACCAAACTCACTGCCACCTCGTTGATACCAACTCACAGGGACGCTTTAGGGCAGGGTTTCTGAGACGAGGCTGGTGGTTTAGAACTTCTGGCCTTTTGGTCTCAGCCCAGAGCATAAGCACCACTCTAGGGCTCCTCTCATAACACACACAAAACAAAACAAACCACACCAAGCTCATCACCGGGGAGTTGATGTGGACTCAAGCCACTCACTAGAACATGGTACGACTACTTTCATGAGTTTCCCAAGCAGTACTAATTTTCCTTAAAAAAAACTTTTTTTTCAAAACCATTTTCTTGGGAATACAGATATCAGATCATTCCATAGTTCAACCACATCAAGCAGTATTGTACAGTTGTAAACACAATCAGTTTCAAAACATTCTTTTCCTACCTGAACTCTTTGGTATGAACTCCCTTTTACCATGAATGAATACACACACTGCACACTACAAGGTACCCGTCCCCCTTCCAAACCCTTAATCTACTTGCTGTCCCTATAGGCTCATCAATCCTGGGTTCCATATCTTGAAAAAAATATTTAAGTGACATATAGCAAAAATTCAAGAGGGTGACACCCAGTGACACAACGCATCTGAGATAAACCCCGATATGGGCAAATAAGAAAACAGAAAATGTTGAAAAATAGATTAAGTCCGGCATGCATGAGAGGGAGGAGCAAGTGACAAGGCCACAGCCATCAAGTTATCTTTCAGCCATTCCACACTCATCTCTCAGTGCGCTCTGTTCAGCAACCACTTTGCTTCCATCCTTTGATTATGGGTAGAGTGAGATCACCAGAGGCTTAGTTCCTACATAGTTCCCACAAATGTACTTTGGGCTCTCGCTGTCATCCATAGTAAACCAGAATCTCACAATTTCGGCTCTGATGCTGATCCCTCCTTTAGCTTCCATTTATATGATTTACAATCCTTTGGCCACTGATGTTGGTGTGCTCATTCCATATGGGTTTAGTTGACACCACATTAGATGGCTGCTTGGTTGAGAACAAACCTTTAAGACCCCAGAGTTATTTTATCTGCTAGCTAGCACCATCTAATTTCTTCACCACACTGTGCTCGAGCACCCAGATCTTCCAGGTTCCCTTCCTGAGGGTGAATATTGAGCAGGGCCATGATGTAAGAACTAATTGCTCTTAAGTTGGAGCTGGGATTTAGTATGAGTCCCAAACGATTCCTGGATCTATATGTGTGTGTTTTCTTTTCTACTCCATTTTTGGCTTCCTTACAAAACCTCCTTGTTAATTTATGGTAGAAAATCATATCGATCATGCCCCTGGGTGTAACAATCTTCCGTTAATATTGTCTTCGAATACCCTTGGTATTAAATTTTCAGAGCCCTGTTGAGAGAGGAATATTGAACCAATGTAGGCTAACTCCGTATTGCAATACCTCAATTATTCACTTTTACAGAATTAGCCCTTTCTTGGCTGGACGCTATTTACATAAAAATGGGGGTTAATTATCAGGGAGAATTTACAGTATTATTCATCGAGAATATCTGTTACAGGCTTCCTGGAATAATACATATCTCAATGCAGCATACCAGGTACTGATGTAGCAGGACAACATCTTTTCACCTACAAACAGTTCACTGTCTTCCACTTCCTCGGACACCATGAATTTTCTGTCTTGAGTCTTCAGGTTACAAGTGTGTCTGAAGTAGAGTCCAGTTCACCCCCTGGAAACCAGTGGAGTTTCTGCATGGAATCTCACTGACGCACCCTCTGGAGCATGCAGTGCACCCTGAAGATCCAGGATTCAGTTGTTCCAGTGTTCCCTGACCCTTGGCCTGGATTCCCAGGAGGCCCCCAGAAGCCCCGGTCAATGTGGCCCATTCAATGCGTATCACCAGGGACACTCCCCACTTAGGGTCCCTGAAAACTTTTTTTTGAGACTGTAATTCTGTACAGAGTAGAAAGCACCATCTTTCTCTCAAATAACTACAATGTAACCACCAAAAATAAATTCATACATAAATAAAGTTAGCTGGTGTGATTAGCATCAAATCCCTGAACCTTAGGTCTTTATTCACATCGTATTAATTAGGTCTCCGTTGTTCATTTCTAAAACAAAGCACAGAGTAACTTTGCTCTAACATTCTACTCCCTGCCTGACTCTTCCAGAGGGTCCTAGCAAACACAGAGGCCCACATGCACGAGTGCAAATTCGTGTCGCCCCATCTCAGTCCCAGGGACTAGTAGCGTGTTCTTGGGTAAGTCACATAACACCTCCCGGGCCTTCATCTTTCTTCGTTGTAATGAGAACCACTACCAAGGTGCCTCCGGGGTCCTGCTACTGCTTTTATGTGAGCTGAGATTTGAGAAAAGTATGTGCTGTGTAACTACCATCACTTTACTGCTCCAGACTAGTCCATCTAAGTAAAACCAGCATGCGTAGGGTTCCAGTAGAGGTTCCAGAACCCCTTCAAGTGAATCTGAAGCTCCAGCATCCTTCCTGCACAGAAACCTGGAGTCTTCGTCAGCGATGTAAAAAATGTATATGGAGAACTAATAAGCAGCTTGGTAAACAGCAACGTGCTGTCTGACTTGCAAAAATCCCTCATGGTATAATGGTTAAACACCAGGCTGCTAACTCAAAGTTTGTGGGTTTGAAGCTACCCAGTGAGCTGGAGGGGTCTAGAGATCTGCTCTGTAAAGATTTTGGCCTAGGAAACCCTTTGGGGCAGTCTGATGGTCTGAAAAGCACCTCACCGGGATATGCATGGCCAGCTGTGACTTCTGTTATGCATATTTCTGCAGGTTCACTATTAGTTACCATGGGGGTCTGCTCAGAGGTCTTTTCATCTTCCCTTAAGAGAGCCTAGCTCCTGGAAGTCAATTCAATTAGAGGCTGTGGCCAGGGCTCTTAAGAAAGAAAAAAAAAAAAGATGAAAAAAACTTCAAGGCAAAGTCTGATCTTAAGGAAACTATTGACTGGGGAGCTGATACCAGGGGCCTAACTAGAAGGAGGATGTTTCAAGAATGATGACAGGCAACCAATGTGGTCTGCATACAATTGATGTATGTATTGATCGTGATAAGAATTGGATGATTCCCCAATAAAATGATTTTTTTTAAAAAAAGGAATAAAAAAAGAGAAAAGAAAATTATTGAGTATGGTTAAGGTCCTTGTAGTCTTTGTAAAAAAGCAATGTGCTTTGGAAATTAGAGGAATTAAAAGCTGTATACCAACAAGCCTCAAAACTCCCCTAGAGGATTATCTTCACAACAACCCTTCAAGCGGACATTTTCCCCCCAGAGAGGCGGCCTAGGACCAGGCTCAAGAGCCCGGCGTGAGCTTTCAAAACATGTCTACTCCACAAAGATCGGCTTACTGATGGCCCGTGAGGGCAATACTTAGAAAATATTGAAAAGTGTGTTATTTTAGAGTTATATGCATTTATGTTTCGGATGTCAGTAATTTATTTCTCTACCCACTACAGGAAACTTGGTGGCCCCTGTGGGGTAGGCCATGGGCTGCTGCCCACAAGGTGGGCGGCTCTAGCTGCTCGGGAGAAGATGGGGCTGACGGCTTCCATAGAGTGACTTCACTGGAAACCCTATGGCGTCCTTAAGAGATGGAATTGATGTCATGGCAGATTTGACTTATTCTAACACCTGAAACTCAGTAGTTCTCAAGTGACAAGGGTAGAACTATGACAAGACTGAAGAGAAAATTTAGCACCCAAGGTGGTCCACCCTGGGGGTCTGAGGGAGAGCTAAGCAACCTGGTAAATATCATACTGCCTTCCCACCTTCCACAAGCCAGTGATGTAATTGCTGGACTCCACATCCACCCTTTGTGACTCAGTACCAAAGTCCTGCTGGCTCTACCCCTCCCCCATCCTGAACTAGGCCTCTGCTATCTCCTGTAGAGCCCAATGTATGCCACATCCCTGGCCTTCCAACTTACCTTCATCTTCAACACCTCCTGCCGAGAAGCATGTTGTGCAGAAAACCTCTGCTCCAAGCCTTTCGTTGTTCCTGATCCCCACGCAGCTTAACTCCTGAGCATGGCGGGCAGAGAACTCTGGAAATTATCCAAACACCTCCTGCCTGCCCTTATCTCCTACCTTCACCCTTTGGCCTACCCCAAATGGCAACAACACTGCATGCTTCAGAACCCTACCACCGACTCCCAGGCCCCTTGCACAGCGCCTAACACAGCAACTGCACCCTGCTCATTCAGCAGGCACATTTCGTGAATATGGGTTTAATACATGCCTGCTGCTTCTGCTAACTCCAAGGCGAGCAGTTCAAAACCACCAGCCAGGTAACTACTCAACCTGTCGGGTTGCTGTGAGTCAAAATCAACTCTATGGCAACAAGTTTGTTTGTTTTTGAGACCGAGGAGGATTATAGGGAGGTTGTAATTGGAACCACATCTTTTTGGGTAGCCCGTGTCTGCACCAAAGTCAGCCACTGAGGAGAGAATTTGCTCTGAGGCCTTGGCACGTTCCACCTGTACCAGAAGTGGTAACAAAAACTGTTCTCTGGCAGCCTCCCATCCCTGCTGGACGCCATGTTAGCAGCACGGCTAGTTGGCAGGACTTAACCCCAGGCTTTCCCAGGACCCAGCACACCCAAGCTAGAGGTCAAGTTGCAGGGTCGAGCCCTGACTACAGCCCAGGACGACTCACTGCAGAGCCTAGAGAAGGTCAAAAGATCAAGTGGGCTCTGCAAACAACTGCTCCTTCTTATCTGAGAAAACTTCTCTAGGGCTGTTCATGATCCTGAAGTGAATAGAAGAGGCCCAATGTTTTACTCCATCTTAAATTCTTACAGAAAGGTGAGAATGTGGAGATGGGCCTTTCCTGGCTATCTTTTTTGCCTTGAAGTTAGTCTAACAAAGGATTAATGCAAGTTGAAAGTAAATTCACTCCTAACAATGGCCCAGTTCTCTGAGTCTCAACAGGTGAGTCCCACAAAGCCCAAGGGCAAGCTCTCTTGGGATACAGATATTTGAAATTAGCAACTCGGGGGCATATTTGTAACACTGTGACTTAAACAACACCTAGCTTTGCTGGGAGGGAGGTGCTACTTTACTGAGAACTAAGCATCTGCCATGGAGTGTTTTCTATGGATTTAGGAGTTCGGCAAATTCCCATAGCAAGCAAAATTGTAAATGTGGATACCAGGAGCAGGGGTTTCAATGTGTTCCTGGACACATTCTAGGATCTTTTTCTTTCATTCTTCCCTGAACTTCCTGAAGCCTCCTGGTATTAAGAGGTCAATATATGTGTGCAGTTTTCCCTGTTGATTTCACTCCTTCTGGTGGGGTTGCACTGCTTAACCACAAGGCTGGAAGGTCAAACCAATCAGCTTCTCTGGGAGAAAGGGGAGGCTCTCTACTTCCATCATGATTTACAGCCTCAAAAAGCCTCCCTATACTGGATGACCATTAGTCAGAACTGACTGGATGCAAGTGGGCTTTGCAGTATGTAACAGAGATTATGTCTGTTGGCTACCTGCTGGTGCACACCTGTGGCAATGATTTGAACCAGCAGCCCAGGAACACTGGGCCTCTAAAGTTTTTAGCATTAGAGGCTCATGGGAAACAAAAGAGGCTACAGAGAGTCTTCTCACCTTCCTTCTTGACAACAATGCCTCGCAGTTTTTAAGTTTTACTCATATATAAGTGAGGATATGCAGAAATAAGTCACACTTGCCCAGGGGTCTCTTTTTATGCGATCCTACCTAATAGTGCTATGGGAAACTCATGCTGAGGTACCAAGGTGCCTCTTGAACAAATGAAAGATGCTTCAGGTGTGAGGATGATAAACCCCTTGGAGGTAAAGGGGGTGGGGTTGATGATGGTGTGGGGTGGGGAGTCGAAGAGAGGATTACTAATAGATAGGGACTTCAGAGCATACTTTTATTCGAATTTTAAAATACATACTACTTAGTATAAATGTTTCTATCTAAGGAGTTTGCTGTGTGACTGAATTTAGGCTGCATGAGTGAATTTTGGCTCCAGACTGGCAGAGCACTGTCATTCTACAAAGGAAAAATCAGGCTTACTCAGTCCAAGACCAGAGGGCAAAATAAGAGGCGATGTGAAGAAACTAGACACACACACCCACACACACACACACACACCCACACACGCTGAAGCTATTTAAGGAAGAACTTTCTAACAATCTGTGTTCTCCAAAAATGGAGCTGGCTGACTCTGAAAGCAGAAGTGTTCCAGCCAAGGCGGGGCAGCCATCTGTCCAAGCCAGCTCTCCGGGCGAGCTGGCTGAGTCCGTCTCGTCTAATTCTTAGAGGCTGGGCTCCGGTGAATGCGCTGCACAGATCTCAGCTAAGGGGCACTGGGAGAGAGTCATGGGTGCTCATTGTAACCTGAGGCTCTGACCTCTCCTGCTAAAAAAAAACTAAAGGGGGAAAAATGACCACTGAAATTATTCAAGGGAATTTCTAGATGACCCAGAGTGCTGCCTGTGCTTTTGTCTACTTCTGCCAATCTCTGGGCATCCTAGGCTTACACAATCTTGAGAAAACCCACACACACGTGGGCAAGGACACAGACAAAACACACAGGTCAGCAATGTGTAGAATGTCTGAAAAAAGGAGTATAAGGCTGACATTGGAGACAACACAAAACATTTAGGCCCAGGGCAACCTTAGAGGAATTATCTGCCTATGCTACCCCCTAATGAAGCACCCCATGCTATCTGTCTCCGGGATTCTTTCAAGTGAAATGCTTATAGGAGGGAAGAAAGATAGAGAGAAGGTCATTTGAGGGAAACAGGAACCAAAGTGTCTGTGAACAATAACATTTCTAAATCAGGCTGAGAATCTCAGGGAGCTGGCAACTTCATGTGAGTCATGTGTATTTCCCAAGTTTCAGCAATCTCTTAGTCATGGTATAACCTAATCTAGAACACAAAAACCCTACCCAATGAAGACTTTCAAGAACTTTCAAGCATTAAAAGACTTTTCAAGACTGCATAAAATGAAAGATTACGCAATACCCACCACTCTCACTCCATACGTTCCTCTTTATATCTCCCATACATCTATAGCCTCCCATTACCCCCACCCTCCAAACAAACCCTCCTTTGAAATGGTTAGTTGCATCATAGACTTCATTCTCAACTCAGAGAGACTCCATGATCGTTATGGGAGTGGATCTCTAAGTCTTTCTCCCAGGGTCAACAGGTCGATTGGAACTTATGAGCCTTTAATTACCAAGCAAACACTTTAATTACCAAGTAAACCACTGCACTGTAAGGGATCATCCATAAGAACAGCTACTACACTTGCTCTTAACCCAAGTAAGAGTACCTTACCAAACTTATACAGACTAACTTCAGTAACGCACTGTCAAGTGATAACCAACAGTCAGTCAGTGCCCCCTCAGTCTAATCAATCACCACTGCAACTCACATAACGGTGTAACAGCACCTGTAACTGGAAGTGGCTTTGTGTCTCGATCTCTGGACAAGAAGGACGAGAGGGAAAGAGGTTCTTTGGAAGAAGCCCTGAAGAAATCCTGGCAACGAGATGCCAGAAGTAAGTTCCCATGAGCTCCCCTTTAGGGACCTCTGCTGGACCTGGACATCACACGCAGAACTGTGGGACGAGTTACCATTCCTGTAAGATGGGGAGGAAATTCGCCCGGGTTCAAAGTGCATCGTGCTACCCCCTCTTCCTATGCAAATAGGTCCACAGAAGAAGATTTTGGAAGAGGCAGGAAAAAAGCCATGATGCACACATCGGAACAATCTGATGGAAAGATACAGGTAGATGAGTGAAATGTTTCCTAAACTCGTGAATTCCGTTTCAAGCCAGGCGACAGAAACACGTATGAGGGCCCAAGATACACAGAAGCATCCCCATCCACACAACTATACACTTTAAAATCAGCAGGAAGCGACCAACCCGATTTACCTCCATCTTGATGTACTAATTATCCGAGTTAAAACAATGAGCGCGGGAGGGGACTAGGAGGCGGCCACAGTCCCGGTTCAAAGACCCACCTAAAGAGACAGCTCCCACCTTTCTAAAAAGCTCGGGGCTCTCTCTTGGCAGGATGTGCACGGCTTGGGCCCTCAAGAGCAGGGTACTCACCGAGCGTGTCTTTCAGATTTTTCACGAGCGAGCCCTTCTTCAGGCTGTTCTTCCTTTCCACGTAGTTGGACGGCACGTAGCCCGTCTTGTTGGCCACGTTCCGCACCCGCCACCACGTCTTGGAGTCATCCAGCAGCCACAGGCGCTCATTCTTCTTGATGTCAAGCTCCTGGTCCTGTTGGGCGGTGTAATCCCACTTGGCGATCACAATGACTTCTTCTGTCATCTTTCATGGAGTCCCTCTGCCGGCAAGAACAATGAGAGAGATGCTCATTAGAAAACCATGCAAACATCTCATCCTGTGCATCCGCAGAGGCATGCAGAGATGACAGTGCAACCCTCCTGGGTCCCTGAGACACCCCCCCACCCCCACCAAACTTTTAATGACCCTCCTTCAACACCCTTTAGTGTCTTTGTTTAGAAACAGCATCTGGATAGAGCAAACCCTACGAGGCTGGGAAGTGGGATGATGGGAATTCTGGATGCTCTGCTGAGAAAACCAGAATGTTTACACCTAGACCCCCAATTTAAATAGCAGTATAACGCCATGTTCCATTTGATGAAGTAACACCCAGGTCCTTACAGCAGACACGCTTACACCTGTTTCTTGAGGACAATTACAGTGAGTTTTAGGAGCACGTGTGATGAACCCAACATGAAAATACCCGTGTGGTAAGTACTAAATGCCAGGCGGGGTCTGGACTGCATCCTGGAAAAGGAGCAAGAAGCTAAGGCAAAACCCTCCTGGTGGGATCCAAGGAACAGCTGGGCCCTGGCTCTTTAAAAGTGATGCTCCTGTGTTGCATTGATCTCTGAGTTTTCACACTTGAGTGTGTGTGTGGGGGGAGATTGAAGAGTGTGTGGGAGTTCCCCCCCAGCCACTCTGCGGTGGGGGGGGGAGTTGAGGCTGGCGGCTCCATTAACAATCGGCGGCTTCAGAAACCCCAAGCTTTGGTTCTCTTCGGTCCTATCAGGTCACCATGAGTCAGAATCGACTCCAGTTTAGTGGGTCTGGCTTTGGTTTTCCCACCCCTGACAGAGAGGCACTCTCGTTCTTTTGCAGGACGGATTTTGAGATTACAGAGAGCACCTAGGTGTGCAATTCCTTGGAAGTGTTAAGTATGGGTTCTTTTTAAAAAATAACATGGCACTTTCTACCAGACACTAAGAAATTTATAAATAATACATGTTCTCTTGTATTGTGGATTAACTTCCAAATTTAGAGATAACAAACCTTTGGGGAAGAAGGATATGTTTAATAAACCTCATGTATAATGTATAAAACATCCAAGAGGCCATTGTTCACAGAAAACTCACTAGGAGAAGGCGGCAATTTTGTTATGCACGTGCAGAAAAGCTCAGGTCCCCAAGCAGCATAGAGGGCAGAGCAAGAAGAATGCCATTCAGAGACAACTCCATCTGAAAACAAGGCCTTTTTCTTAATTATCCAATTTTTTAAAAAGTTTCTAATAAGCTCAAACAAGATCTAACCCACCAATCCACAGTGAACTGTAATAATTACGGGGGGTGGGGTGGGGTGGGGGGTGGTGCAAAAGCAGATACCTACACTTATCCTGAACTATGGGCTAGAGTGCAAAAATGTTTCATTGCCCTGGGGGTGGAGGGTATCGTGGTGATGTACTGAGTTTTGCTTTTGTTTTTTTTTTCCCTGAAAAGGGGTTGGTAGACCAATTAGTTTGGGAACCCAGTATCTAATCCAACAAAATTATTGATTAAATCTCTCCTCTATGAACAGCAGTTAAAGGAAGGAGTTGGTGGAGGCATGGTCTATTTCAGGGGTGATCAGTTCTGCTTGACTGTACACCAGCATCTCCTGGGAAGCCTTACAGATGGCACTGACCCGATCTCCCCACCACACCACAGGCTCAGCAACTCTGAGACAAGGTCAAGGAATGAGTGCTTCTGAGAGCTGTCCAAAGGATTGTGACAGGCAGCCAGTGTGCAACATCATCCATCCCCTGGGCTCTGATGCTAATCAGTCTGTTGGATGTCCATGAGTCCAGGTGGCTCCACAGTGACCTCAAGGGACAGACAGAACTTCCCTTAAGGGTTTTCTTGGCTGTAATCTTTCCTGAAAACAGATCCCAGGTCATCTATCAACAGGAGCTGCAGGTACCTTCACCCTTCAGTTAACAGGGAGGTACACTGATAACCCTTAATCGATAATCCTTAATCTCAGTCTTAGCAGGCCAAAGCCAAACAAGGGAACGCAGCCCTAGACCACCCACCTCCCCCAGGAAGG
This sequence comes from Nesogale talazaci, assembly GCA_004026705.1. NCBI lineage: Eukaryota > Metazoa > Chordata > Mammalia > Afrosoricida > Tenrecidae > Nesogale > Nesogale talazaci. Next base: position 4,210 of record PVJH01009878.1, on the reverse strand, counting down.
CTATCTCTGGGTGGCAACCAGGACCCCAGAGATACACTCTCATGTCAGAAAGTGCACGCAACCCCTCCCTGTGTTAGAAGCACCGACACTGGACACCTAACCCTTCATTATGTAGATTTGCCCCCTTCTTTGAAACCATTGTACACTCCCCCCCCCCCCCCCAATCTCACAACAGCAGTGCTAAGCAGGAACCACTTGTGGGTGGGGAATGTCTGACCCTCAGGACGCATAGGCCTGCAGAATCAACTACTCCAGCTGACAACATGCACCTCACTACAGAGAAGCTGCTCCAGCCATCAATCACACGAGGGGTGAGTTTATTGAATGATTGACCAAGGTGGTCTGTGAATGTTACAAATATCTTAAGGGCCCTTGGCAGAGCAAACCGTTTCCCCGGGCTTGCTCCAGAGGATCTTACATGATGGGCAGGGCCTTTGGGGAGATATTCCTGAGGAGTCAACAGGGAGCACGAATCATGTTCCCTTAAAAGGATTTGCTGTGGCATGCACAATGAATTAGACTAGGAAGACACTGTTGGTAAACTGTTTAATAAAGCTGGACAGACTACTTTAAATTTCTCATATAGAAAAGCCTCCAATAATAAGCGGCTACTGAAAAGTTAACTCCAAGATAATATTGTGAGTTAGCCGAAGGCAGGATTTGGAGGCCAGGTGTGTTTCTTGCTCCAGCTTGAGAAGGTCAGGCACCGAGTTTCCACCTTCATCAAGTGTAGCTGGTTTAAGTTTATCAGTCAGGTGAGGCTCAGAGAACAGCTACGTATGAACACACCCTAACATACATGTCATTACATGAAAGTTAACAAGAACCTCAAGCTACACAGAATAAAAGAAGCTCAAAGAAGACATTATGAACTAGGTTGGTTTGTCAAGTTTTAGAAGGGAAAGATTAAAAGAAAAATAGAAGAACCGAAAAAGAAATTTCTCGGTTCAATAGTTTTCATCAAATCCCTAAGATATCATCAATCCTGTTCGAGGGCCCCATTTTCTTTCTAAAAACAATCCTGGTAAGTGCTTTCTGCTGTGCTGCAGGTTGCTTATAACAGCCAGCGACCTCGCAGACCCCCAAATGGTCCAGCGAGGAAGGCAGGAATTAGAAAATGACTGCTGCTGAGGCACAGTAACCTGTATTACGCACAGAGATCACAATGTAAAGCCACTGTTTCTCCACACATCCTCCCACCCAGGTCAGGACACTTCTGTTGTTCCATCCCCGAAGCAGCTCTGGTGGCATGGTGGTTTAGGTACTTAGGTGCACACTGCAAGGTCAGCAGTTCAAAACCGCCAGCTCTGTGGGAGAAGACGGCTCTCTACTCCCCTAGAGATTGACAGTCTCAGAAACCCGTACGGACATCTCTACCGTGTCCCATTGGGTTGCTATAAGTCGAAATCAACTGCAAGACCATTTGAGTTTGCTTTTGGGAGCCCGTCCCCAAAGAATTCTGGGCTCTTCGGTGACTGCCATGTCAAAACTGCAGTGCTGGCATCCGACACGCACATCACGTTCCTCTTCAGTGTGGAGTTTGGGGAACAGAGAAGCGAGAAGGGGCAAGAAGGGTTAGGCTTCCCAAAGAAATCTTTGTAGTCTCCATGTTGTATTTGAAGAATGCGGAGATGGGGGAAATATCCTCAGCGAAATTTTCCTGGCCTTTATCTCACTGATGTGGTTTTCAAGGTTATGAAAATCTCTTCCTAAGAAGCTGCTGTGATCATTGATCATTCGTGTCCTTTGAGAAAAATCTACCAAGATTACCACTTTGAATGCCCTCCAGACCCCACCCCAAATAGTCGTCATAACCTTCAGAGCTGACCTCTCTTCCTTGACTTTAACTTATCCAGCAGATTCTCCTGGAAACCTGTTTTGATTAGAACCCCCCCCCCCTTATTTTGGGGGGGTGGAGGGCGCTAATGAAACTAAGTGTTTCGTTATCAACAGCCATCCACTGATCTCAGAAACAGGTTTCATTGTTGTTTGCTTGAAGTAAACCTACCCATGTCCTGGAACCCTAGGCACATTATTTTTAAACTTTCTCTTGTATTTCCAAAGTCCTCTTTGGACCAAGCTAAACCATTTGGTCATAATGGCAAATAGAAGACAGGGGTCAAGAATCTGGGACTCGAGGCTTAGCTGAACCATTTGTATGACTCTTGAGTCCACACTGGGCTCAAGCTTCCTCAGTCCAATGGAGACAATAATTTCTACTTAGGAGCTCTTGGTACCCTAGAGAAATACAATGGCGTAGTGCTTAAGACCCTGGAGTTTACAAACAGTTGTTTAGCTTTACTAAGAAAAAAGGAATGATAAAGAAAAAAAATTTTTTTTAAAAAGGAAGGTCTTCAACACAGTACTCTTTTAAGACCTCTTTATACGGAGTCACACTGAAATTCCAAAGATTAGACAGGAAACTTGGGGAGCAGTGAGTGTTTTTGGGTGTAGGGGGCGTGGATAACTCAGAAAAGGAGGTGAGAATGCTTGTACAACTCAAACAGGATTATCAATGTCACTGAACCATACATGTAGACACTGATGAACTGGCCTATGTTCTGCTTTGTATATATTACTAATAAAAATAAAATCAATTTTTTAAAGTGTGGGGTCTGTATCATATAGACCTAGGCTTAAGGCCTTGCTGTATCACTCACTATCCCTGTGACTGGGACATATTGAACCCCAGCAGAGATAATAAGAGAACCTACAAAAAAGAGGAGAGAGAAGCCCCCAATGGAATGGACTGCCACCATAGCAACCACAAATGCCTTCAAGTTACCGAGGATCATGAGGACAGCCGAGACTAACCATTGATGTTCTACTGAGCATCGCCAGCGTGATCCGATGTGAGTGACAGCAGTCAACAAAAACCACAGTCCCTCGTTTACAGAGTTGTAAAGAAAGCACCAGGTACACCGAATGAAAGAGAAGGGTGGCTACAACATAAAATTACAGAACTCCATACAATGCAGCACCCGCTGTCAGTTGGGTTAATGCTTTCTCTTGATTCCAGCAGTTATTCAGCCAGACTTCATTCAATGCTCACTAGCTGTCACGCATTCTTTCCAGGCACCTAGGGCTCCCTGGTCAGCACGTTGCCTCTCTCTGATCATGCAAGCCCTCCTCAGACATACTGCCCCTACCAGCCCCTCTAAGTCAATAACAGCCCACATCCTTCCTTGCCAGGAGTCATTGAGTAAAGAGGCTAATAATGCTTTCTGCCTGGATTAATACTTAGAGCCATCTGGGATGACCTGTTCAATGTAGGTATTGTCTTGCAGACCCTGTTATGTATTGATAATGGATATTCGACTACCTGGTAGTGTGGGAAGCTCAAGGTATGGGCAAACTAATGATTTATCCTTCTGCCGGTAAATGCGTTCAGCCAGGACCCATATTGGAGCTTTTAAAAACCTCCCAAATCCACTCTGCAATACAAATCTTAGACGTAATTTACTGAAGTCAAAATACATACATACCTGCATGCATAAACAAATATATCAATAAAAGCAATCTGGCACTTTACTTCTAGCATATTAACTTTATTTTCCTAGCATATTAACTTTAAATGTTAGAAAAATGAATTTGTGTACATGTGTTACCAAAAAAACCCAAACTCACTGTCATCGAGTTGATGCTCACAGTGGCCCTATTGGACAAGCAGAACTGTCCCTGTGGGTTTCCCAGATGGGAACTCTTTATGGAAGTAGAAAATCTCATCTTTCTCCTATGGAAGGCACGAGGTTTGGAACTGTTAACCTTTCGGATCACAGCCCAACATGTCATCATCATGCCTCACCAAACACAGTCTGCAAGAAAAGGTCTGGCTGAGAGCCTTAGCAGGTTCTTGGGGAAGCGCTGGTGGCATAGTGGTACAGTGCTCAGCGGCTCGCCCAGCATGGTCCGATCAAGCCCAGCTCCTGGGGAGGACAGCGGCTCTGGTAATCTGCCCCTGGAAACTGTAGGGGGCCAATTCTACCCTGTCTCACGGGGCTGAGATGAAAAATCAAACTCAATGGCAACACCAACATGGTGCTTTAGGGATTTTTTTCCTTTGTGATATCTGGTGCCTTTAGACAGTTGGCAGGTGGGATCCAGAAGGTCCAAATCAACCGATTAATATAAAAACTCCCTCAGTTTTTGTCCCTCCCACCCCTACCCCCACTAGACATGACAGGTATGGTCTACCACCTAAATCTAACCC
>PVJH01009877.1:0-76626 GCA_004026705.1 Nesogale talazaci | reverse complement strand
AGAGGAAAGAGCCCCGAGCAGACACCCACCAGAAGCGCCGATCCTGCTTCCGTCTGGCCCCAGCCCAGTCCCGATCCCTGGGACGCGTGGGCCACCCAGGCACCCACCCAGCATGTTCCACGTCGTCGTTATCACTGGGGGAGGGGGTGGGAGGGAGGCGGGAAGGGGGGTGGGGGGGGCACCATACGCTGAAGTCGGGTCATTGACAAATCTTTCCGCTGATGGTAATGCTCATTTCTAAAGCAGCTTGTTCAGCCCAAATCCCGCAGGTCTCAAAACGCACCATCTCCCAGTAGCCCGGATGGAAGGGGAGTGGGGGGGTGGCCTTTCCCCTCGGCTGAGCACCACGCCTCGGGAGGCCAACGCCGACCTCCCGCAGGCACCCCAGCACCCACCCGACCGCATGATCCTGAGCCGCCTCCCTCCAGGCTCCCCGAGGGAAACGGAGTCCCAGCACAAAGTCAGGTTGATTGGGACGGCTGCCCTGCACCGCTGGAAGTCGGGGACACGAAAAGCTACCTGTCCACCCTCGTTGCCGCCACCGCGGCCCCCACGGTCACCACAAGCTTTTGTTCAGTTGCTTTCAGTCTGTATCCCTTGTGACAAGTGTACCACACCGTAGAATTAGGAAACCAACAACCAAGTGTTTTTATGGCATATACTGTAGTCCTGTCTGAACGCCTTCTAGCAGGAATATAGTACTGTAGTGCTTATTCTGTGAATATTACCATGTATTTTTTACATTGTACAGTATAGAAAATACAGGTTCACCCCCAAGTGGCAGGCATGCTCCACTCCGACCAACAGACACCTTTTTGCTGTAAGCAATACCTAGTGGTATGAGAATTCTATTTCAAGTCCTAAAATATTTCAACTTACAGCTTGTTTGGGGGAGGGGGGGAACACAAATGAAGAAGAAATTTCCATTTTTGTAAAAATATATGTTTCCTGATTACCTCTTGCTAATAAATCTATTCTATCTCAGGGTGAACGGTGCCTTTGGATGCGTGTATCATTCACTCACTCCAGGCCAACCCACACTCTTGGTCATGCCGGCCAGGGTGGGGACCAGAGGTGGCAAGGACAGGGTCCCTGCGTTGGGGGGACCACACCGACTGGTGCCTGTTCCTTCTGTCTATTGCGCCAAGAACAAAGCCCTCCAGGACTTAGAAGGCTTCTTGCTCAGGGTCCCCAGTAAGGTTATGGCACACGACTGCTGGGCCTGGGTCATTGGAGGTGCCTCTGGTCTGAGTGAGTGACCATGATGGTGCTCCCACATGCCTGGCTGGGTGCTCAGCCAGGATTACCCAGCCAGGTGCCCTCCTGACCTCTCCACTGGAGCCGGCAAACGTAGGCAGTGAGTGTTGCTGCCGCTGTTGCTTGATGAACTTGTCTTCTTGCACAGTGCTTGGGTCTTTTGATGACTGGTTTCTACCACTCAGCATGATACTTTCACGGTCCGTTGATAAGGTGCACATTTTTTTTTGGCATTACTGCCCTCTGGTAGTGGGAGTAGGAGGCCCAGCCTCGCTCCTGGAGAGCTGCTGCTGGATTTGAACAGCCAACCCAGTGGGCCGCAGTCCTGCACACAACCACTACGCCACCGGGGCTCAGCCCAAGATGCGCATCTTCTAATGCAATGTCTTAAATAGTTAAAACTAATGATAAATAAAAGCACAGTAAACAAAATAGCAGGAGTTAAAAGAAAAACAGGGTCAGTGTGATCGGGTTTTCTTCTTGCCTCAGGCTCAGCTCAGCCCCCTTTGGTAACTAATGTATAAAACGTCTCTGGTTCACAGGAGAGGCTGACCACTCAAGAGCCCCGGGTGACACATCATTTGCTCTGGGCTGCTAACCAAAAGTTGGCAGTTCAAAGCCGTCCAATGGTACCACAGAAGAAAAAGCCAGGGGAAAACCAACAAACCCAGGGACAAGCGAACAGCAAGAGATCTAAAATCAATGGCCAGGAGGGCATAGAATGCCTGGTGTGGTTTGATCAAGTGCAGTGTAGCCGAGAGAAAGCAGAGAGAGCAGAATGGAGATAGAGCATGATAGTGGAGAGAGTAGATAGAGGAGCGGGGAGAATAAAACAAAATAGAAAAGGGCTGAGCCCCAGTGGCGTAGTGGTTGTGCACAGGACTACAGCCCACTGGGACGGAGGTTCAATTCCAGCAGTGGGCCTGGGCCTCCTACTCCCACCACCAGAGAGCAGTGATGCCCCAAAAAAAAAAATAGAAAAAAGAAGTAGGAGGCAAAAGCCATCTTTAAAGGTATAAACATAGGTATGTACATATGTAAATATATTCATATATAATGATAGGGATATAGGTCTGTATATATATGTTTATCAGTTAAGTATTAAGGTAGCAGATAGACATGGGCCTCTACTCAAGTCCTCCCTCAATGCAAGAACACTTTGTTCTAATAAGCTGGCATTCTGTGATCCTCACCTTCCCAACATGATCGCTGAAGATAAAATGTGTGCATAAGCTAATATGGTGAGAGGCTGATGGTGCCTGGCTATTACAAAATATAGCATTTGGGGTCTTACTAACTTGAAGTTAAACAAGCGGCCATCCAGCTAAGAAGCAACAAAGCCCACATGGAAGAAGCACACCAGCTTGTGTGATCATGAAAGTGTCTAGAGGCCTGGGTATCAGGAATCAAAAGACCCAAAACAAACAACAATTTTCATGCAAATGAGGTGGGTCAGAATGGAGACCCAAAGTCCATTTGTAGACAATTGGACATCCCCTCACAAAAGGGTCACAAAGAAGAGATGATCCAGCCAGGGTGCAGTATAGCACTAAAGAAACACACAACATCCCTCTAGTTCTTTTTTTTTTTTTTTTTTAGGCATCACTGCCCTCTGGTGGTGGGAGTAGGAGGCCCAGCCTTTGCTCCTGGGAGCTGGAATTGAACCTCCATCCCAGTGGGCCGCAGTCCCGCGCACAACCACTACGCCACCGGGGCTCAGCCCATCCCTCTAGTTCTTTAATGCTTCCTCCCTTCCACGATCATGACCCCAGTTCTATCTTACAAATCTGGCTAGACCAGAGCATGTACATGGATACAGAGAAGAACTGGACACACAGGGAAAACAGGACAGATAAGCCCCCCCCCCCCCGGACCAATATTGAGGGTAGCAATACTATAAGGGTAGGGGAGAGGTGGAGGGAGAAGGGACAGAAGGGGGGAACTGATCACAATGAACCCCTCCCCAAGGGGGATGAACAACAGAAACATCAGTGAAGGGAGACAGCAGATGGTGTAAAATATGAAAATAAAAATAATGTGTATACTCTGAAGGGTTCACGAGCATGGGAGGGTGGGGTAGGAGGGAAAGAGGAGTTGAGACCAAGGGCTCAAGTAGGAAGAAAATGTTTTGGAAATGATGATGGCAACCTAAGTACAAATGTGCTTCATACAATTGATGTAAGGATTGTTATAAGAGCTGTAAGAACCACCAATAAGAATGGTTAATTTTTTTAAAGTATTACAGTCAAGGAAGCCCTATGGGACAGTCCTACTGGGTCGCGTAGCGCGTGACCTCAAGTCAGTATCCAGTCTGTGGCGGGAGAGTGACAACCAGGCTGTAGTTTACCTCCTGGGGAGAAAGGTGGTCAGTCTGATTTGCTTTTGTTTGGGGATGTTTGGGGTTTGCTGAAGTTTGGAGATCCCTTCCCCCCCCCCCCAACTTTTTAAAGGAGCTCTTTAGACATAAAGTCCAACACACCGGAAAAGGACTGGCCCGTCACCACCCGCTGGCCGCTGGATGGTCTGTCCCCTTGTCAGCTACTGCCTCTGGCCCTGAGTAGAACCAGCATAAGCTCTTTCCCAACAGTGGAGGCCTCTCTGGCTGCCATGACACAAGCACCCGGAGAATCTCAGGCTGGTGTTGTCACAAGAAGATGAAGGTGCCACCCAGACCCACTCACTCCCCAAGCATCCAGCCCAGCCCCTGACCTCCTGGTGCTTATGCCACACGGAAGCAGGAAACCCACAGACAAAACAGCTCGCATTAATTCTGCCCTCCTCAGGCCTATCAAACCAACTCCTATCAAGCCACCTCTTTCCACTGGGTGGTTCTACGGCCACCTCCACTCACCGGGGCCAGGCTGGCCTCAATGTCTTTTTCTCCACACCTGGACTTATCTCAGAGCCCCACCCCTAAGTTCAGTCATGCAAGCCAGGCCCCCGGCTCCCCTCTGTCTTTTCATTCCCACTTGCACTGGAGAGCTAGTTAATGTTAACCAGCCAATGTTAACCACCACATCATTATCCCGTCAGCAGGCAGTGGCTCCTCGTCTCCTCGGCAGTTTCCAGACTCTAACTGCAGAACCCCCCTCAATTGCTTGAAAGGACAGACGAGCGCCAAACGCTTTTGTTGATGTGGGTCACGGCGGTCGGTCTCACTGCCTTCCTGATGACGCACTGGCCCTCCATGTGCCTCAGAGCCAAACCGGACTCCGTTGGGCTTCCAAGGGCCAATTGTTTGGGAAGTTGACTGACAGGCCTGTGGGTGGATTCAGACCTCCAATGTTTCGGGGAGCAGTCAAGACATGAACCGTCTACAGCACCCACGGACTCCGGTATTGCTGGTCTTTGAAATAAAGACAGAGAGAATCATCCATCCTTCATTATCTATAAACTCATTTTTTTAAGTGAACAACAATAGACCCATTGTGTCTTGGTATCAATAAACTCCTTTTAATGGAAATAACTGATTTTTTTAAGTAGAAGAGTAATTGGGTAAGAAGGGCGCAGCTTTGTAGTATATTTCTCTCCACGCCTGTCTGAATAGAAGCAGCTGGGGCCTCATCACTTCATCTACCTGCTAGCTGCTATAAGTTCCACAGGAAAGGATCGAACTGCCCCTGCGGGTGTCCGAGACCAGAACGCTCTGGGAGTAGAAATCCCCATCTTTCTCCCCTGGAGCATATGGTGTTTTTCAACCAAAGACCTTGCGCTGGCAGCCTGACACATCCCTACTCCACCCAGGGGGCTCGATGTGCCAGGGACCCCTGGCAAACTCTAGTCTACGCTCAGAAAAGAACGAGTGAAACAGACAAACAAGATCCTCTTATGATTAAGAAAAGGTTTTCAAACTCACAAGCCTCTTTTGAAAATCACTGCTCTGGACCAAGTTACTAGCACTCCCTGACTAACTGGGGGTAAAAAAACCACTGCTGTCAAGTTCACTTCAACTCATAATGACCCTATAGGAAGAGCAGGGTAGAAATGCCTGAGATTGCACATCTTTAGGGGAGGAGGAAACCTGTCTTTTCCCCCTTGGAGCTACTGTTGGTCTGGAACTGCCAACCTTATGGTTAGCAGCCCAACTTGAAACCCCCTACTCTACCAAGACTCCTTACGCCTGGACTAACCTTGTGTAATCCCACCTTCTCAATGCATCCAGGTCTGCTACATTCTCTCTTGGGCATTGACCCGTCCCCTAGTGGATATTCCAAAGAGACATCAGTGGTTCCGTGGTAGAATTCTTGCCTTTCCTGCTGAAGACCTGGGCTCCGGGTGGTCTACCACCAATCTGCCCCCGGGACTTGCAAATTGCAGGCCTCAGCAGAGGAATTGGATTAAGGAGGATATGTTGGCCAGCAAGTGCTAAGAATCAGCCAATGAAAACACTATGGGTTACAACAGTCCAGTCTTGTCATATGTGGTGATGTCATGCATCAGGGCCAACGCAACGACAACTAACAAGTCCAACGATCACCAGTGTGAGATGCTGCCCACAGCCCGATCTGTTCTCCTCCTTCAAACTCTTGAAGGTCATCTCATCGCTTCTCAAAATCCTCCATGCGGCTTTCAAAGCCTTCACCCCCGCCCCTCCTCTGCCCCACTTTCACTTCCCCTGACTTTCCTGTGCTTCCACCCACACATCTTGCCCCACCCCCACCCCAGGGTCTTCGTGGGCGCCGCTTCCTCTTTTCTCGGAGGCAACACGTACCCAACTTTCAAGTTTCCCCAGATGGCACCTCCAACCCCCATCACACTCTCGCATGCCCTCTCTTCCTCTTCATGGTGGGAGGGGCCTTCGTTCCTGCCCTGCCCTCGGGTCTAAAGCACAAGCGGGCAACACATGACTGTTCCATTCACCACTGCCTGTCACAAAGTCAGGGACACCCTAGGGATACAGTGGGTGAACCACAAGGTCAGCAGTTCAAAGCCACCCCCTGCTCTACAGGAGAAAGAGAAAGAAACATGGAGAGTCTTGAAAATCCACAGTTCTACTCTGTCCTATGCATCAGAATTGACTCAATGTGAATTTGAGTTTGTTTTTTGTTTGATTGATTGTTTGTTTGTTTTTAGTTGCATCACAAGGTCTGGTACACAGTTAAATTCCACAGCAGATCATCTGTTGAATGAAAGAACCCCCCCCACCCCTGATATCTTGTGGACTGAAACCAGCGCTTCAGGGCCACCACAGGAACCTTATCTGAGAACTTGGTAGAGGTATACAATCTCAGGCTTCCCTCCAGAGCTGCCGAATTAGAATCTGAATTTCAACAAGGTCTCTAGGTCCGTCGCATGCCTCTGACTGTTGTAGAAATCTGGCCTGGCCACATAGATGCCGTTCCAGCCCCTGAGAGGTGGTGACTTCTCAACTCCCCAGCTTCATCACCCTCTTACACCAGAGACCCGCCCTGCACACACTGCACTCTATTAGCACGACTAGAGTTCGTTCCACCAGGAGCTTAGTTGGCCCTATAAAAGACAGAGTCCTCCCCAACGCATCCACGCCCTTATTCCCAGAGTCTGTGACTAGGTTATGTTCGCTGACAAAAGAGGCTTTGCAGATGAAATGTTGTTATTTTTAATTTATAAACCTACATAACTAACAAATGCATACTGACTTAAAAGTTATGATAGAAAAAAAAGTTATGATAGAATTCTGATTAGCAATGAACAGAAAATGTGTATCTAATTTATTAAATTAAAATTAATCAATTATCCACCCCCAAAAAAGAGGCTTTGCAGATGAAATGAAAGTTACAGACTCTTAAAATAAGGACCCAAGAGAACTCGAGCTAATGGCATAAATCCTCAAAAGTGGAGAGCATTCTTCTGCTGGAGGCCGAAGGAAGAGAGCAGGTGGGGAAGTCAGAGAGAGATGTGAGGCAAGACAAGGACGTGATGTATCCTCTCATTTTGAAATGAGGACCTCAGAGTCCAGGCCTACACGCACAAGGAATTGAATTCTGCCCCAAATTTGGAACAGCGTTTGGAAGCGGATCAACCGACTCCTTGACTGCAGCCTTGTGAGACCTGGAACAGAGGGGCCCGCTGAGCCCACCCAACCGGCGGCCCACAGAGCCACAAGATAAAGAATGTGCATTGCTTTAAGGTTCTAAGAGCGCGGCAGTAAGGAACCCACATAGCATGCGCCATGCCTGCCCTGTCATGTAATTGCCAATGTGACAGGCACCGCTGTCCCTGTTTTACAGAAGAAACTGGTGCACAGCAGGACTCCATGCAGTCCAGAGTTCCGAAGCAAGTGCCGAAAGCCGGACCTGCTGGCAGGACCTCGTTCTCTCCACCTTGACTGTCTGAGTGCCTGCCTCTGGTGGCCTGTGTGTCGCTGCGTTGCTGGAAGCCATGCCCCAGCATTTCCAAAGCCAGCAGGGTCACCCAAGCTGGACAGGTTTCAACAGAGCTTCTTGACGAAGACAGACCTGGAGGGGAAGCCTGATGCTGTACACCCAAAGAGGCCCCCCCCGAGAGAGACTCTAGTGCTCACACTGGTCTATGAGGGGGCTTCGAAGCATTTGTGGGGGCAAGTCTACCGTCTTTTCAGTCCAGGTTTCATGAACATTTTTGGAAGCCCCTTCCTAGATAAGGAGGCTGGCAGGCACCACACCGAGGGCTTCTGCCCATGGCTGATGGCCATGAAGACACAGCAAGGCCAGGCACTGTCTCCCACGTTGTACAAATGAAATCGTGCACATGGGGGGGGACCATGAGTAAAGTGTCCAATCAACAACCAGTCCATCGTTCTTCCTGACCCCGCTCGCTGCCTTGGTCTGCTCTGGGCCCTCCACCTAGGGCGCCTTCTGCTCTCCCCTCTCCTGCCCTTCTGAATACCCCTTTTTTAAATGCCTTCCCATCTAGGAAACCTTTTCTGATTGCCCCAGCCACGGAGTTTGTCCATACTCTCTCGCACCAACAAACATTAGCTTCCTTATGTCATAACCTGGATGGTCTCCCTCCCACATGATTCCAGGTCGGCCAGACACCCTGACTCAGTGGGTCTCTCCCAGGCCAGAACCTGACCCTGCGAGATGTTCAGGAGTCAGTGCAGGCCTCGAAATAAGGACACACACACACACGGAGAAGTGATCAGAGAAAGAGTCTCAGAGGAAGTGTCTCAGATGGGGCCGGGGCTGAAAGAAGAATGTTCTAGAAAAGGAAAGGTCTGAGAGATGAGCCCAGCAGAGACGCTGTAAGGGTTCCAGCATGAAAGGAAAAGGCCCCATGGGCAGACGGACAGGCAAGTGGGGTTGGTGGGACAGATGGAGCCTGCCGGGGGTCCAAGAGTGGCTGGACAGCGAGTCATCCAGAGGCTGGGTGGTGACATGCTGGGGGTCCCCTCCGTCCCGATACCATGTGAGTTCAGTCAGACTCTTATCGGGCTTTCTCACAGCATGTGCAATGGAATGTTTACTATGCAATCACTGCCCACTCAGGCCAAGTGACTCATGACCCAGAAGGAGTCAAGTCCCCTTTCTTACTGCTAGGAAGGAAGTCTGGAATGTTCTGCTCACACACGGCAGGGTGCCAACGAATTGTTGCTCCTCTCGGGCCATGCCTCCTTCCGCCTGGCGGCTCCCCACTGCCCCAGTTGCTTCTCTCTGTGCCTCCCTTCCTTCCACTGACCTGCCCCCCAGACCTTGTGCTCGTTGACAGCGAGCACGCTCACACACACACACACACACACACACACACACACACACACATCTTAATTACCCAAAGTCCCCTCAAGCACCTCCTAACTCCAATTAGGAGGGGAGTACAAGACCTCGAACAGAGAGTACCCAGAACCTGACACCCTTCAATCACCACCTCCAGCGCCCCAGGCCTGCCAAGTGTCTGATCGGCATCAATAAGAACACTCTAAGTAGCAGCAACAGTGACAACTGCAGAGTCCCCAAGTGGCATAAATGGTTGAACACTCGGCAACCAGTGAGTAGGCTGGTGATCTGAACACCCCGGGAGGCACCTCCAAAAGACAGGCGGGAGGTGGAGTCTCCTTCCAAAAGGTCACCCTGCACGCAGGGACCTGCCTGGCGTTGGAATGGACGCCCCAGCAACAGCACGGACATCCACCTCCGCTGGAACCATGACACCATGCGCGCCAGGCCCTGGGCCCTGGGCACTTTCACCTCCATCTCACTGATAGAGGCCAGACGTAGGGAGCCAGGACTGCTTTCCTGAACGTCAGAGTATTTCCGAAATACTGACCCACCAGAACGGCATGGGCACTGGCCCTCAGAGCTCACTCGGAACAGAGACAAAGTGACTGAGAAGGCAGAGAGCCCTCCAGGGGGTCAAGGCCTGAGCATGGCAGCCTATCGAGCAGCTGACAGCGCCGGGGGTTCTGGGAAGAGGAAGAGTCAAAGAGAGAGAGTCAAGCGGGGGGTGACAGAATGAGAAGGGGGAATGAGAAGGAGGCAATGAGATTCAGGGGCTGGTGGCAAGGCTGTGTCAAGGTCGGGACACAGGACGGCAGCTGACACTGAACAAGCGGCCAAGGGCTGGATCAGGGAGACCCTCGTAACCAGAGAAAGGAGGAGAGGCTGCAAGAACTTGTGAACAGAAACTAAGAGAGGCCCCGGGCAGGAACAACTGGAGACTGCCAAGCACTGGACTTCAGCCTACCCTGGATACAAGAGTGAGGCAGACTCAGCTGGCATCAGCAAAGGGGCATGGAGTCACCAGCCTTAAAGCCAGATCCAGTTGACCCGTGACCACTCCTTCTCGTGCATGCAGGCATCCGTACAGATAGCCACCCAACAAACCACTTACCCCGCCCTCCACCTGCCTGCTAGGTAAAATCAGCGCAGGTATGAGAAGGACTCGCCATACACAACTCCCTCAGTCACACCCCCTCTCCTAAAGAGTGACTGTGTGCACTCTTACAAGGGCCTTCAAGGGGTGGCTGTGAGCATCAAAGAACAAGATCCATGTACACCGGTACAGCATCTCCTGTCAACTTGAGTGAAGGGGTGGAGTCTAGCCTGACAATCAGGCCATAGCCAATGATGACTCTGTGTGGGCATGGCCTTGTCCTAAGGATTCTGCGAACTCCTGTCTTCCTCCCTGGAGGTGGGACACACATTCTCCCTGTCTCTGCTGGGCATTTCTGTTGACAAGCCACATAAAGCTACATTGATGGAGCCAGAGCCCTGGAGTTGGAGGAGCCACATGGAGATCCACCGCTAGGATGCGTCCACTGCCACGGGATCCACCTGACTTTCCACCCACTGGCCTGTGACCTTCCTGCACTCGGCTTCATTACATGTGTCGTGTGAGTCTGAAGAGAAATTCATCGACTGGTATCCGACATATGAGCTGCTCTTAGGCTTAGGCACTTCATCTGGACTGGGCTGGATATCAATTGCTCTTTGACATAAAGCTCTCTCTTCCACATGTGCGTCTCCCAAGATTGCTTTCTCTAGTCTCTCTGGACTCACACACGATCACACTGCTATTTTCAAGGATCGTCATTATGAGGGACTCGTCGTGCCCTAGGGACATGGTGTTGAGGCACGGGGGTGCAATTCTCAATGTCAGCAATTCGAAACACCAGCAAGGAAAAGACGAAGATGGGGCCTTGTACTCCCCTCTTGAGTTAGCGTCTCAGAAACCCACCATCGCAGTGCTTCCCTGTCCTATAGTTCGATAGTTCAAAGCTGCCAGCTGCTCCCAAAAAGGTGAGCCTACTGCTGTAAAGATTACAGCCCAGAAAACCGCAGGGGCGCAATTCCCCTCTGCTCTCTGGGGTTGTTAATGAGTCAGAGTTGACCCGTCAATAGCAATGGGTTGGGCGTGGCTTTCTGGCAATGACACCGGTCCCCTCAGACAACCCACAATCATCCCATCTCACGTCATCTGATTCACAAACCAGAGTGCCACTTGCAAAATCCCTTCACGGCAGTATCTGGTTTCGTGTTTGCTGGAAAACCCAGGGGACTAGGATCTTTATTGAGTTCTGCCCACTACGAGCTCCCCACCAGAGTGTGTGTCAGTGCAAAGGGCAGAGAGCACAAGGCGGGGCTTGGGAGACTCCCACCAGGACAGTGCCACGGGAGCTGGGCATTGTGCCCCATAACTGCATTGACACCGTTTCATTGTATGCCACTGCCCTGAAAGGCCGGGGCCCTTGGCATCATCAGAGATGAGAAAATGAAGGCAAGTTGCTTGCCAGGTGTCACAGTGGATCTGTGGTTACCTACCGACCAGACCAGTGCTCTTCCCACCCCCACCCCCTCCTTCATCAGACCAGTTCCTCCAGAATGGCCCCTGGAGGAGGGTCCCTAGAAACCCTGGGACTGTCCCTGAGCACCTAAAGGGTAAAGGGGATGGGGGGCAGGGAGGGGACCTTCATTCCAAGACCAAGGAGCTAGTTTCCCAGTCACCGCCCTGCAGAGTCTTTCCTGAGTCATCTCTCTGCCCAAAGCACCAATGACACAGTCAACCCAGAGGGGAATCCAGACAGAGGCAACTTCATAAATGAGCAAAGATGGGCTTCATCTGAAAACAGTGCCTGCCGAGCCGATGGCTGGCCCCCAGGCAGAGTCAGCGCCCACAGTAGCTGTACAAACTCAACGGCAGTGAGTTTGCTTCTGGTTTGGGGACCCAGACCCACCAAGGAGCGCCGTGGAGCAACAGGCAAGGGCTTGACTGCTAACAGGAAGGTGGGTTGACTGTCTGAATCCACGCCATGGCTCTTGGCAGGAGAAAGATCTGGCCTTCTGCTTCCAGAGATGGTGCAGCCAACAGTCACACCCAGACCCACTTGGGCAAGTATCGGGAGAGTCCTCCTGGAATCTGCTTCCCCGGGAGCCTTGTGGGAGGGCCCTGTCCATTGTTTGGCTGGAAACTGAGCTCATCTCCAGACCTGAAGGGTGAGGAGACCATGGTCCATCTCTATGAAACCAGTAAGCCTGGTCTTTCTCCTGCTCATCAATTTTACTCTGCAGTTTTCTTTCACTGTATTCAGAACCTTCCGTGATCCCTTTCAGAGCAGTTGGTCGTGGACTAAGGGGAACAAGGAAATCTGGTTGCACTGTGGATCAGGCACTAAGCCGCTGGCAAAGGACAGTGGTTCAAACCGACCAGCTAATCCTGGGGAGAAAGATGAGGCTGTCTACGCCACTTGATAACTTGATTTGAATCCACTTGATGACTGTGGGTATGTAGGGACATTAACCCGAGGGAAGTGCGCAGACACAAGAATAACTCTTTGAGATTTAAAAAAACAAAGCAAAACCCACTGCCTTCCAGTCGATTCTGACTCATAGCATCCTATAGGACAAGATGGTATTGTCCCCGTGTATTTTCAAGACTGTAAATCTTGATGCAAGCAGACAGCATCTTTCTCCCTTTGAAATCAGGGATAACGTATGGGAGGAAAACGAGCTTGCTGCGCCCTTCAAGCTTATCAGCCTTGGAAAACCCTGCGGCGGTTCTGCCCTGTCCTGCAGGGCCACTCTGCGTGGAAAGGGACCTGAAGGCAGTGAGTTTGGTTTGGGAGTGCAGATTCAGGAGGACGAGGGAAGGAGGATTGGAAACAGAGTAGAGGGAGAATGGGTAATGGTACATCACAGAGGCTGCTGTCCGTGTCATGAAGCAACATGTGTATCAACCGCTGAATGGAAAACAGAGCAGTTCTGTGAAGCTTCACCCAATTCATGAGAAAAGGTTGTTGGATCAGGCACCGGTGGAGACATTAGAAACAGCCAAAAGGGCTCCAGGACAATGAGCCATCGCCTCCACGCCAGGTGGAATGATCAAGACACCACCCTTCATGGATGGAGCAGCTGCAGTTCCTACCCCCACCCCCACCCCTCACCCCGCTTCTTATTTACCCTTCTGACCAGCTTAAGAACTTGCTCTTCACCAGAGAGGCTCAATTTCTCAGACCCCAGAACACAACACCACCACCACCCACCCCACCCTCCCGGGACCTCGCTGGAAGCTGAGGACTTGTTTCTTTCTCTGCTCTCCCCTCCCTCCACTGACCCCTTGCTGGAGCCCCTGAATCTCACCTGGGAGCACATAATAAAACTTCTCTTTCTCCTCTCCAGCCTGGCCTCAGTTTATCTGTGCAGCAAGTCTAATACCCAAGTCTGCATTAAATTTAAAAGACAGCCTGGACTGGGAGCGTCTGGAAAATAACAAGAATTCCAAGGTCTTGAGTTAGGTCAGACTTTTGATCCAAAGCACAGGCCGGTCCGGGATGCAGGAGACCAGAATGAGGTCGGGAATCTGTTCAACGGGGTGGGGGGGGGTGGGGGGGGTTCAGACTGGCGCCACACTGAAAGGGCGTTACCATCCCCTCTTGGTGCCTCAGTTTCCCCATCTGTTAACCGGAAGGGGCCGGGCACCCACAGCCTGCCATTTTGCAGGGTGGAGATGTACAGATGTAAGCATGCAGCCCCACCCCCACCCCGGATGGGTCACAGGACATTTCCCCATCCTTTCAAAGAGCCCTTGTTCCGTTTCTCACACTCAAGGGCGCTTAGGTCTCAGATCTGCTAACGTGGAGAGCAGGGCCCTAAAGGGGTGAGGAGAGCTGTCTAGTAGCTCAGTTGCAGAAAGGACACGGGGGAAGGGGGGGCTGCGGGGGTGGGGGGGCGCCCCTCTGGGGGAAGGGAGAGGAAGGGAGATGGGGGCTTGGAGTAGGGGCAGGCAAGGGGCAAGGTGAGCGCGGGAAGCGTGGTCTTCTGGCGTTGTGCAGACGGGACGGGGTCGGAGGGGGGGCAGGCAGGAAGAAGTCAGGTGGTGGGTCCGTCGGGGCGGGCCGGTGGGAGCAGCGCTGGGAAGGGGCCGGCCATCAGCGAGGCGAGGCGACACGGCTGGGTGGCCAAGTCGTGTCCCGGGGGCGTGTCCCAGGGGCGCGCCCCGCCCCCCCGCCTCCGGGTCGCCATCTCGCACCCGGGGCCCTCGCACCTGCCAACGCCGCCGCCGCCGCCGCCGCGATGTGGGCCGTGCTGCCGCTGCTCTGCACGGGCGCCTGGCTCCTGGGGCCCCCCGCCTGCGACGCCGCGGGCCTGGCCGTGAGCTCCCGCGGTACGAAGGGCGCCGAGGCCGGGATCGGGCTCCTGGGAGGAGTCCGGAGAGGGGGCGCGCGGGGCCGGGGCGCGGGAGAACTAGTGACCAGATGTGAACGTCGGTAAAGGGGGACACCATGGAGTGGAGGGAGGGGAGGGGGTGTGGAGGGGGTCTAGTCCCTTCCCTTTCTCCCGCCGTTCCCTAGCTTGTCGTGCACGCGTTCCAAAAACCGGGACTTTTTTTTAAAACGACGCGGGAAAAATGGTTTGAAACCGGGAGTGTCCCGCCAAAAGCCAGACGTCTGGTCACTTTGCCGGGGACACTGGACTCCTCGCTCGCTGTGGGGAGCGAGCCGCGGGCCAGGGCGTTCCCCGGGCGAGGCTCCAGGGCTTTGCGCGCTGGGGCACGGGGATGGGGGTAGGGGGGAACTGCAGCCCAAGACCGCAGAGGGAGTCCTACCAGCGCCAGAGCAGGGGTCCCCCTTTGCCCAGATGGCACCCGAGCCTAGACTCTCCAAGAAGCCAGCACCTCTTCTGCCTAACGTCTTTAACTGGACGCTGAGATTGGACCTTGACCCTTTCCTTCCAGCGCGAACAGGGACTTCCCAGCCGTTTCTACCGCCTTCCCCGCGACTTTGCACCTGGGGAATCCCCTTAGTGTCCCGCCTGCAGGACAGCTTCCTCAGTGTTTGTGGGAGGGACCCCGGTGGCCAGGAAAGCCCATTCACGAGCATCCCTGATAACTAAGGGTGCTCCAACGACCCTATTCAAGCCTCTGGACTCCCCCTTCTCCAGGCTGGAAGACTGTAACTGGTCCAGCTTCGTGTTGCTCTCCCACCCTCCTCTGCTGCTGGGCCTCCCTGCTCTTCCAGCCTTCCTCTTTCCCTGCTCAGGAGCCCTGGTGGGTAGTTAGTGAGTTACCCATTCCTAACCACAAGGTCAACCGTTCGAACCCCCCAGCTGCTCAGTGGGAGAAAGAGGCTTTCTGCTCCCATAGATTTCCAGCCCCAGGAACTCACAGGGACAGTGCCCCCTCTGCCCCATAAGCTGGCCCGGGAGTCTGAATCCAACTGACGGCACTGTGTTTGGTAAGAGTTCCCATCCCTGCTGCCCGAGGTCATCTTCCTCCCTCACCATGGAGATGAAGAAGGGGAGCCTGGGGCTGGAGCAATGCTCCCCCCTCCCTTGTTTTGGGAAATAAAGCCCCCAAGCCGTCCTCGGTCCACAGCTGTGTGCAGCCACACCTCAATCCAGGGACCCGGGCGTGGAAATTTCCTATCATTTTAGGTGTCACAAAGTGCTAGTGTCCTTTTGACACCTTCATCCCCACCCTCCAACACACACACCCTTTCTTTTTTGGGGGGGAGGGGGGCATCACTGCTCTCCGGTGGTGGGAAGAGGAGGCCCAGCCCCACTGCTGGAATTGGACCTCCGTCCCAGTGGGCCGCAGTCCCGCGCACAACCACTACGCCACCGGGGCTCAGCCCCACACACCCTTATTTTAAAGTATACAAATCACTACTACTATGAAAAGTGCCTGGCTGAGGGAGCTGGACCAGAGATAGGGGAAGCATTTCTGTGGACTCCTTGTGGCTGCCAATGCCTAGTTGAGAGGTGTGAATTAGAGATAGCCTCTGGGCATCACTAAACCCCTGCCCGACCAGACGGTCCACAGGCAGCCTACCACGCAGAGTACTCTGAAAAAACAACTCTTCGAAAAGTGGCAACTGGATTGAATTGGGATTGCAGCATGAAAAGCCTGCCGCAGCTCCAGCAGATCCTCCTGGCCCTGCGCCACAGAGCAGTCTCTTCCCTGCAGCCTGCGCTGGCTGCCTTTCTCCCACCAACCTCCTGCAAAACCCAAGTCCAGAGTGCTGACCCCTTCTGTTGCCTTTGAACCCTCCCCAAAGGCAAATGCCAGGCAATTGTCCTAAGCACTGTCTTGCCCCCAACCTCCTGGGAAGAGATTGGCTATAGCAGGACCTTTAATTAGGTCTTGGATCGCCCAGATTCCAAATTACGGCCCACAGGCCACATTTGGCCCGCCAAGGACCTTTGTCCGGCCCGTCAGGTGCTTTTTGCCATCTCTCCCTTCCTGCTCAGGAGTCAACTCATCCCAGACCCTCAGTGAATTTGTTCATAGTTTGTTGCTTTTTTAACTCTAGTCCAGCCCTCCAATAGTCTGGGGGATAGTGAAGTGGCCCCTGTTTTAAAAATTTGAGGACCCCTGCCCCAGAAGGCCTCCTGAAAGACCCTGTGAGGTCTCTAGGAAAACATCAAAGAGCCAGAATTCTGCCAGACCGCCTGGTTTGTCTGGGTGCTGAGGTATCCTGCCTCCAACAGGACAGGGGGAAAGCAGTTGAGGTTTTCATCTCTGACAGGGTTCTTCCTGGCCCTGGCCCTGGCTTTCCTGGGTTTTACCGTATTTGCATTCCCCCCACCCCACCCCGGGGAAAGTTGTCCCTGCATGAGTTTTCTCATGCAACTCGATCCAGGAAAAAAAACAAAATGATAAATGCTGTGTAGCTGTTGGTGTGAGTCGTCCTCCGATGTGACTTTTCAGGAGCAGCCCTTACTTTTAGGCCCCTCTGAGTGAGTTTGAACTGTCAACCTTTGGGTTAGTCATCAAGTATTTAGTCATCTGAGCTACCAAGGGCCTCTGACTGGGTAGCATGAGCTTCAAGCTGGAGCATGGACCTCTGGGGGAACACGTAGACATGCCAACTGCTCAGGACACAGGGGTTGTATTTCTAGACTTTTCAGAAAGTGGGGGGAGGGATGGGGGGGGGAGAAGAGTGGTCTTTTCCTCATGCAGCCTCAATCTGAGCTGCCACTGCTGGCCTCAGGGCAGCAAATGAAAGGACAATTGGTGACAGATTTCCCTTCAGATCTGGTGCTTTCAGTTCTTCAGCGAAACTGAAATTAAGGGAGACAGGGTCTCACTGGGTTGTCAGCTGATGAAGTCTAGACATGGTTATGGATGATGGAACACCATGTGATGCGGGGCGCCAGATGGAATGCGAGGAATTGAGTGACTCCACTTGAAAAATCCACCTTCTCTTGATCAGCATTCTGGAACCGGTAGGTTTATCAAAATCAAATCTAGGACCAAAATAGGAGCGCCCGGAGGGTATAATGGGTTTTGCATTGAACCTCAAGGCCAGGAGTTCACACCCACCAGCGGAAGCGATGGGGCTTTCTGCTCCTGTAAAGAGTTACCGTCTAAGAAACACCCAGGAGCCGTTGTCCTCTGCGCCACCGGGCCTCTATGAGTCGGGACCGACTCAGTGACCGTGTGGGAATGAGCGCTCAGCCTGGTCTCAGGCGAGCAGTAAGCACCAGCATGGGGGTCTTCATGTGGTGCCACTAACTGCAAGGTCAGCAGTTCGAAGCCATCGGCCGCTCCATGAAGCGTGAAAGCCTCAGAAACTCACACGGGCACTTCTACCCTGTCCTCTAGGGTCACCGTTTTACTTTTTATACGCAGTAATTTTTAGAATATAGACCTATTTCAAAAATGACAGCAGCAACAAGGGCATTGCTGTCCCAGTGGTTGATGCCCGTGCCGAGGACAGAGGAGGGCCCCACAGCGTCGCCCGGGCTGTCACCTGTGCAGAAGCAACTGTCACATACTTCTCCCAGGAGCAGCTGGTGGCTTCAAACCTCCGACCTTTCAGTTGAGCAATCGCGGGCTCAACTAGACCGAGCGAGGGTGCCACTGGGGCTTCTGGCATAATATATGGCAGATGGGGCTAAGTACCAAAAGCACGGCTACTGGAGTTCCGGTTCACACACGCACGGGCCAATTCCAAGCAAAACATGTTTAGGCATGGCTCTGTCATCCGTGGGTAGCTGCAGACAATTGCTCTCAGAGACACACTTGTCTTATTCGGTCTCGTGAGGGCACCCGAGCAAAAGGTCCCATCAAAACAGTGGCTTCCAAAGGGATCTGCTGTTCCAGTTCCATGTCAGAGATCAGCTCAGAACGGTGTGGGGGCTGTTTCCAGAGCTCCCAGGGGAGTCCTCTTGATAGATTTTTCTGGAAGGACACGGGCCACGCACAGGGGCTTGTTGGGAAGAGGGTCTGAGAAAACCGAAAGCCGCTCTGGTCACAGGAAGTCTGGGAAAGCTGTACCCAGCACTCACTCCTTCCCCTCACCATAAGGCACCAACTCCCTCTATGAGAATTTCATTGGGAAACCTTACCACATCCTGCCTACCACCCTGGGCTCGCATGTTCAGCTTTCTTCTTGTTCCTAGAAATCAAAGAACATTTAAAGGCACGTGATTTGAGTCTCTCCAGGATGCCCCAAACTGCTGGTTTGGCATGGCTTGAATCAAGAAACAAAGAAGGCTTTTTAGGAAACACCACATCCTGGCATGCAGAGTCTCCAGGGACGGAGATGTCGAGAAGCAGGGCCTCACAATTGGACCCCGCTTTGGGTTCCTATGATCTTGTAACAGTTCTTTTGGACAGGCTCTAGTGCTTTAAACATTTTGCCCAATCGAGGTACTAGTCATAATTGTGATTGCTTTTCTGTAAAATACAGAGACGAGTCACAAGTAATAAGTTACATTTACGTTTCGTGGCTGATGTTGTTGACAAGCGTGGTAGGGTAACCAAATGTGAAAAATATGCTCCTTTCGGATAAAATTATGTGAGATGAGGATGGAGATTGGGTTCAAGGAGGAAAAGACAAAGCCGAGTGAAGAACCCCATATAAATTGTCCAACTCCTAGTGAAGAGGGTGTTTGTGTTATCGATACCAGAGCCAAACGTTGGCATCGATTCTGACTCCTAGCAAGCCGATCCGTCAGAGTGGAATCGCCCCCGTGGGTCTCCGCGGCTGGACATTTTTACAGGGACAGCAAGCCCCAACTTTCTCCTGCGAGCCACTGGTGGAGTCGAACTTACAGTTAGCAGCCCGAGTAACCCATGATGGCACCAGGCCTCATTATGTTAATGATGGTGCTTCTCCAGTCTCCTGACACTCTCGAGATTCCAGTGACCGGTGATTTTTGTTTCTAAACTACATCGTCAATAGAAAACATCTGCCATTTCTGCCCTCCATTGGCCAGCTTTTTTAGAATGTCGCCACAGCCTTGTTTTAAAATGTAGGCATGGCCATTGTAGCCGCTGACCCTATCTACGATAGGCTGGAACAGATCATTTGGGTTATTTACATTTAACATAAAACTCCTAGGGAATGTTAAAATGTACACGGGGCTACGGATGCCCCTGCTTCTTGCTTTATAAATAAAGTTTTATTGGAAGACAGTCCCCGCATTTGTCCTCGACCTCCATGGCTGCTTTTCCACTGTGACAGCTCAGTAGAGTCGTTCTGGGAGGGATGCAATGGACTGGCCCTCCAGAAAGAGTCACTGTCTGTCCTTTTAAAAAGGAAGTGCACTTCCTCCTGGGATACAGCGAATTTTTTATTGACCTTCTAGTGAGATTGAGGATCAAACAGAGAAGTGTACAGAACTGTAAGGGGGCATCTAAATGAATTGTCACACTGCAAGCACACACTCCTGTAAGGAGAATTCAAGCGAAGAACTGGACCTTCCCTCGCAGCCCAGAAGCCCCCTCGTCACCCCACTTACAGAGAGCCTGACTTCCGACACCCAAGACTGATGGCAGATCCAGATTTTTTTAAAAGGCGGGGGAGTTGTCATGAGCTCCTGACTCCTGGCGACCCCCACCCTGTGTCAGAACAGAACAGCGCTGCCTAAGGGTGTCTGGGGCTGGTTACTTGGAAGTAGGTGGCCCAGTCCTCTCCCAGGGCACAATCGCCAGCCTTTGAGTCAGTCACCATTGGTGCCAACCAGGGACACCTTGTGCTACCTCTTTTTCAAACACTGACTTGGGGTATAAAAGAAAAAGTGAG
Source organism: Nesogale talazaci (assembly GCA_004026705.1). Taxonomy (NCBI): domain Eukaryota; kingdom Metazoa; phylum Chordata; class Mammalia; order Afrosoricida; family Tenrecidae; genus Nesogale; species Nesogale talazaci. Next base: position 56,444 of record PVJH01009877.1, on the reverse strand, counting down.
TTCCTGTGTGTAACCTACATGAAGCCACCACCCACCATTTGGGGTGTTCTAAATCTAGCTTCGTTAAGCAAAATGCAAATCAGCTCTATAATCGCCTACCTGCCTGCAGCCTAATTTGTGTGTGTCTGTGTCTGTTTTTTCCTTTCCACAGAGAAGTTTCGCTTTAAGTCATGGATGGCGCAGGTCAGTTCCAACTTCTTCTTTCTGAAGTTTTACATTTCACAACGGAAACTGGGGGAGGGGGGAGAGGGGGAGGAGCGTTCCTCACCTGCACCTCTGGTTTCCTGGCACCCGAGAAGTGTCCAAACCCAGGGAAAGATACAGTTCCCTCCCCCCACCCCCCACCCTGGTCTCCCCAGCTGCAGGGGAATGTTGCCTGGCAGTCTTTCAGACCTTGGAATCCTGCCCATCACGTTGTGTGCAGATTGCCAAATCACTGTACATGAGAGCATTTACTTTTGCAAACCAGCGCATGGGGCCGTGAACTTGGCCCGGGGGCAAGTCTCTTCACTGGGGCCCCTTGCCTTGCAGTGTCAGGTGCCTCCCTCTGACCTCGGTTCCTGGAGGTTTAGGCCAGCTCTGCACTTGACAACAAAGACCCAGAGCTCAGACCCTCGCAGGGCTACAAACGTGGGTCCGAGACTGATGTTAGAGAGAAAAAAACCCCACCCCTCCTCTTAGAAAGCAGAAAAGCCTCCCTCCGAGAGCCGCAACCTGGCTCTGTGACTTGTCGCCCGTGTGTTTCTGTCTTAGCACAAAAAGAACTACAGCGAAGAAGAGTTCTACCAGAGACAGAAGGTCTTTGTCCGCAACTGGAGAAAGATCAACGCCCACAACGCCAAGAACCACACATTCAAAAGTACGGTGGGCTGCCTCCGGCCAAGCTTCTCGGGAGCAGGGGGGAAGGGGTGACTCAAATCCAGAGAGAACCCCAATTAGTGGCCGTGGCTCTTGGGGGGCAGGGGGCGGAAAGCCAGACTCCAGAGTGGCCCTCTGGCCCAGCTGTTAGGAAGAGCTGCCAATCCACTCTCTGGAGGTGGTGACTTTGTGAAGAAGGCGCTCACAGTATTCCTGCCCCGTGGGGGTTGAGCCCAGATGCTGGCCTGTTCAGAAGCAACCTCAAGAGTCCTCCGCCTTCCACTGTCGGTAAAGGGCACGGTTGGCCATCGCTGACCGTCCCTGGCTTCCCCAGGCTCAGACACAGCTCCACACGCCATCTTCCGTTACCTGGTCCGACACCAGCCGGCCCTCCCACGATGCGTTCTGTGTTGCCTTCACTGGCCCATCGCCATGGCCACACAGATGATCCTCACAATTTTGGGGGGTTCATTAGAGAAGTTAATAGGTTACTATAAGCCAGCATCCCTCTCAGGCGTTTCTTGGGATTTGGAGACATGGATGAGGGAGCCGTATGAAGACATTTCATTCCACCACACACCCGCATACGGCCCAGAGATAGGTGATGACGGTGCCACCTAAGTTAGTGATGTGGGCAATCAGCAAAAAGGCTGGATCACCAGCCACTGGCCGTGATAGCTGTAGGACCCTGTCGCTGTGGCAGCTGCAGGTGGTGGGATTGATTGCAACTCAAACCCAGTGGAACCGTCCCATAGTTTACTAGGCAGTCATCGCCACAGATCCCTGATGGAATTTTGGTTGAGGAGTTGAGCTGCTAACTACAAGGTTGGCTGTTCCAACCCACCGACCTCTCCTCAGGAGAAAGACGAGGCTTTCTCCTCAGGTAAATAATTACAGTCTCAGAAACTCACAAGGGCAGTTCTACTCTGCCCTAGAGGGTCCCTCTGAAGTGGGTAGCAGGGAGTTTGGTTTTTTGAGTTTAATCTTCACAGGAACCAAGGGCCAGTTCTTTTCAAAGCCACCTTTCCTTGGGAGGGGAGAGTTTCACCATTGTGCCGCAGGGGCTCCTTGTGTATCAGAGGTCATTCAGGCATCTGCGAGTTCACACGAGGCTGTGGAGTGGCAATAATGGTCTTCCTCTCCCTCTCCCAGAGGCCATGCAGACCGTGTTGTACTGGGCAGAAAGGCACACGGCACCCACCGGCAGGGCTGAAAGGACACACTGCCCCTCTGCTGTGTAAAAGCTCCCTAGAAGATGCGTTTGTAGGTTCAGAGCCGCCAGCCAGCCACCAAGAGTCGGAATCCCAGGGCCTTGATATTAGGGCAGACAGTGCGTGGTTCATCACTGAAGCATTAGCGGCAAGGTCAGTGGTTTGAACCCAGCAGCCGCTCCATGGGAGAAAGATGAAGTTGTCTGTTTATCTTGAAAACCCCAAGGAGCAGTTCTGCTCAGTCCAACAGGTTCCCTTGGAGTTGAAATTGACCCACTGGTAATCCGCTCTAAACCCCACCCCCATCCCCGGGGATGCTGACTCAGTACAAGCCTGAAGCTCCCTCCTACAAGCCCTGTGTTTAGCCTGGCAGTGTCACTAGGGATCCGTGGGTAGGTGAAATGGTGTATTAAATACAGAGTTCATGAGCCACGTTATGGCAGAATTGCCCAGATGGTGCTGTGCCATAGCACTGGATGATAAGCACTGGATGATAAACTCACCAGTCGCATCAAGAGAGAAAGACGAGGCTGGGTGGCCCCGTAAAGAGTTACAGTCTCAGAAAGCCTCAGGGGCAGGTCCACTCTGACACGAGGCGTCAAGAGTAACCCTGGGGTAGCGAGCTGGTTTGGGGTGAGCTGCAGCGAGTGCAAAAGCTGGTGAACCAGGGCGTGGGGTGAGGTGCCATGCCATTGCTGTTCCTGTGCTTGTGAGTGATGCGCTGATGTAAGGCCAAGTAACTAATTATAAACCTGCCGGGGGCATTTGTTCTTCAGTGGCCCTGAACCAATTTTCAGACATGACCTTTGATGAAATCAAACGCACGGTCCTTTGGTCACAGCCTCAGGTATGTATTGCCTCTGGTTACTAAATCCGAATCTTTTCTCCCAGACCTCTGAAGTAAGCTTGCAGCCAGGCCTGCACCAGCCATATTCCTGGGGAGCCAGAGAGGGTGACCCCTAGCAAAGGCTTCCGGACCCCAAGTTTAGTATTGCCAAGGGAAACACAGAGCTGATGATAATTCCAGTAGAAGTATATCCCAAATAGTGTATGGGGACATGCTTACATTTTTTTTTAAGTACGTGTTGCTTATCTGAAATGCCACTCTAACTGGACAATGGACTGAATTATATTTCCCATATAATATGCGATATAAATTCTAACCTCCATGCCCATGGTGGCATAGTGGTTATGAGTTGGAATGCTAACCTCAAGGTCTGCAGTTCCAAGCTGCTTCTTGGAAGAAAGATGAGATTTTTCTGCTCCCATGAAGAGTCGCAATCCCAGGAACCCAAATAGACTGTTCTACCCAGTCTTGTACCCTGGGTTGGGTTGCCTTTGTTTTGTTAATGAGGTCAGATTAATTCATGTCTTTATTATGCTAATTGGGTATCTTTCAAGATATATAGATGACCCATGGATGGATAGATATAGATAGATAGATAGATAGATAGATAGATAGATAGATGTGTGTTTCAAGGTGTAAAAGCCATTAAACAATTAAACAGAGAGGATAGAGAGGAAGAAAGATGCGACACCACATAAATATTTCCCAAGAATGGAAGTTCTGGAAAGACAAGGCTCTTCCTCCTGACCCTACACAGGGAGAAAGCCATCTCCTTGAAGGTGAACTTCTGTATCTGCTTGCTAAAGCCACCCACTTGTGGTATCTCTGATATCGGAGTGTCTTCATTATTCAGTGCTGCTGTAACAGAAATACCACAGGTAAGAAGCTTTAACAAATAGATCTATTTGGGGGTTGAGCCCTGGTGGCGTAGTGGTGGTGTGCAAGACTGCGGCCCACTGGGTTGGCGGTTCAAATCCAGCAGCAGCTTCTCCAGGAGCAAGGCTGGGCCTCCTACTCCCACCAGAGGGCAGTGATGCCCAACAACAACAACAACAAAAAGATCTATTTTTCCATAGTCTCAAGAAGAGAAGTTCACCTTCACAGGATCAGCTCCTCAGGAAGACTTTCTCTGTCCCCCAGATCCGCCCTTTAATGGCACTTAATGGCAGTGAATGAGTGGGAGTGCCACGGGGCTGGCTGGCACTGACAAGCTCCCTGCCACAGAGCCCCTCCTAACTCATGGAGACCCTACAGGGCAAGGTAGGCGTGTCCCTGGAGGTCTTGAGGTTGTAATTCTCTAGGAGAGTGGGAAACCTCTTCTTTCTCTCTCGGAGCAGCTGATGGTTTCAAACTGCCCACCTTGCAGCTACTGGCCCAACTCTTAATCATGACTCCACCGGGGCACCTATCTCTTAGAGAGCTAGACTGTGTTCCGATCCTGCCTGGGGGACAGGATTATGACTGAGGAGCTACCCACGGCCGTGCAGTCGACTCAGACTCTTGGAGACTCCAGAGGGCAGGACAGAACTAGCTACCCTGTGGGTTTTCAAGACTGGAGCCCTCTTTTCAGGCGTACAAAGTGCAGGCTTTCTCCCACAACCAAAGGCACACCGGTTCGGATTTACAACTCAGGGATCAGGGGACAGAGTCCAGTCCATGACAAGCAATCCTCGATAACTGAGACCAGGGGCTTCTTTCTGCCTTCTCATTTGCTCAATCTGAGCTCCCTGATCTGGGCTCTTCCAGGGCCAGGTCATAGAGGGGAGCAAGGGAAGAGGAGGATTCCCACCTCCTCATTCTCTGTCTTGCTGATTTTCATTCATTTACGTTATCATTTTGTTATCGCTCTTTCATGACTCCATGTAATGATTTGGGGGGTGGGGGGATCGTGGTGTCTTTGGGGTCCAGAACAGTTTGGATTTGTTTCCGCTAAAGCCACGTTTGGTTCTTTTAGAATTGTTCGGCCACCAAAGGTAACTACCTCCGGGGTACTGGACCCTACCCACCCTCTATGGACTGGAGGAAGAAAGGACATTTTGTCACTGCAGTGAAAAATCAGGTATGGATACTGCCTTCTCCCCAAAAGGGCCATGTTACCAGAGAGACAAACTCAGAAGGACCACAATCCCACCCAAAACATGCCCCAACTCTCCGCCCTCTCGTCTCTCCAGCGCTCGTCGACCGAGGGGCCCGGGGCCACCTTAGTTCTGTGGGTTGGTCTAGCACAGCGGTTCTCAACCTGTGGGTCAAGACCCCTTGGAGGCGGGTGTCAAATGACTCTTTCACAGCTGTTGCCTGATTCATCACAGTAGCAAGATGACAGTGATGAAGTTGCAACAAAAATAAGTTGATGCTTGGGGGTCACCACCACATGGGGCACTGTGTGAAAGGTTGAGAACCACTGCGCTAAGGACTGAGAAGTCCTTCTTTTTTGGGTTTTGTTTTGTTTTGTTTTGTTTTGGGGGGGGGGGCATCACTGCCCTCAGGTGGTGGGAGGAGGAGGCCCAGCCCCACTGCTGGAATTGAACCTCCGTCCCAGTGGGCCGCAGTCCCGCGCACAACCGCTACGCCACCGGGGCTCAGCCCGAGAAGTCCTTCTTAATGAGGCTGCAGTCGCCACCACCCAAAGCGTCAGGCGTCCTGTGTCCTTCAGAGATTGGACACATTTCAACTCCCACACACCCACCGCCTTGCCCACCCTCCACTCCGGGAACCAGGCTCTCTGTGAAGAGCTGTCCCTGTAGGGCACAGGGGCTTGGCATGCTGTCTCTGAGAGTGGGGGACAGAGCCATGTGTTTGGGGGTTCCAGCAAGACCAAATGAGTCCCCGCTGTCTGCTGGGGGAGAGAGGATCAGAAGCCTCCTTCAGAAAGAGGCCGGCTCCTCGGTTCCAGGAAACTATCTCGCTAACGTATCCCTCCGGAAACATGTCTCCTCACTTTCCCAAAAGCAGTCATGTGCGCGCAGCACCCGCCCAGATTTCCGGACTTCACCCCCAGCCTCCCCTCCCAGCAGTCCATGTGCTGGCAAGAAGCCCGTGTGGGGAGCGGCTGAGAGCCACATGATAATTCGAGACAATAGGCTTTGAGTGTGGACATTCCAACTGGTCACTCCTGGGCCCGGAGGAGGCCTGCCGGGCAGTTCCCAAGTCCTCCTGTTCATGACACGGGGCCCTCAGACTGGACAGGGCTGAGGGGCGAGAGGAGAAGGCTGGTCGCCTCAGTGTGTCTTCTCTGGCTGTGGCCCCTGCAGTGACACGTGGTAGGGACCATCTCTGGCACTTAGAAGGCCCTCAGGGTGTCCTTCACTTTACTGAGGGGGAGATTCAGGAGAGTGGCATTGGCAGAGGTCCAAAGTACGCACGGGACAGAGGAAACTCCCAGCCAGGGTGCTCGGAATGACCCAGGCCTCACAGCATCTAGTGTGTCTCCTGTCCAAAGGGGCAGGCAGTAATGCACGGACACCCTGGAGCATCTTTTTTTTTTTTTTTTTTTTTGCATCACTGCCCTCAGGTGGTGGGAGTAGGAGGCCCAGCCCCACTGCTGGAATTGAACCTCCGTCCCAGTGGGCCGCAGTCCCACGCACAACCACGACGCCACCGGGGCTCAGCCCCCCAAGCATCTTTTTAAAATAAAGTTAAACGTTGTGGATTGAAGATATAAACTTAAAAGGCTTCCGCTCCAGTCCTGGGCTCCAGGCTCAGGCCTGCTTGACGCCTGCGCTAGTGCGTGGATGCTCCCATATGTCTCGGCTCGACTCCCAACCTTGACAGTGGGGACAGTCTTCCTCACAGGAAAGGACCTCGTAGACTGAGGTAGGAGGCTGGTGAAGGTGCTCTCCAGGGAAACCAAGCCAGGAGACTGTATTTTAACTTGGTGTTCAAATAAGATGGGCGAGATGAGGGAAGCTTGAGCAGACATTCCGGAGGTGGGCTGGAGAGGATGGAGCCAGTGAGAGGAGAGAGATGATTTTTTGAGATCGGAGGCCTGGCAGAAAGCATTTTTTAGTCGACTGGACTAGCTGGTTCTTGGTAGCTAGTCTGTCTGGCAATCAGTTGGAGGGGCGAAGGTGGCGGTCAGGCTGAGGCTGGACTTGCGGGGAAGAGTCAGCTTCACAATCAGAACCGAGGCCGGAGATGGAGCGCGGAGAGACGAGGTCCTCGGGTGGGACTCTGCTGAGCTCTTTGCCTGGGAGACAGGGGGGAGAAGAGACGGGTGAGGCCAGTGGGGGGTCGTACGCCGTAAGAGGCAGAAGTAGAAAGAGAAGGAAAATGCTAGAACGAGATGCATGGCAAAGCGGAGCCAGAGTGTGGGTCTCAATGAGCAGGCTTTATTCGGGTCAGAAACCTACCCAGGGTGTTTAGATCGGGCCGGAAGTAAAGGAGGCAGGGAGGGGAGAGTGGAGACAGAGTAGAGAGAGAATAGCCCAAGGAAGAGAGGAAGAGAGGGGCGGACGGGCGGCCGCACGAGAAGGTGAAGAAACACAGTGAGAACTAAGGAATCCCGTGTTAATAAACCTGGGGGACAGAAATAAATGATCATGTCTAAACGGAGCCGAGGAGGGAAGGAAGGTTTCCGTGAGCCGTCTCGTGAAGGCACCAGATGCCACGGGGACCCCGGCTATGGCTCAGAACCGTAGTGTTACTGTGGGGCCTTTAGACAAATCCCCACTGCCACCGAACTCCTAGGTATCCCACACAGGACAGAGGAGCCGCCTCCAAGGGGTTCTGGGACTGTCGCTCTTGACAGGGACGGGCAGCCCCATGCGTCTCCCGTGGACCAGCTGCTGGGTTTGAACTTGTGGCGAGCAGCTCGGTGCCCAGCCAATGGCACAGGCGAGGTAGAGGCGCGTGAGAGGGGGCTGGGAGGGGACTCCGAGACCTCAGAGGCAGGGTGATGAGAGGGGTTGGTTGGCAAGTGACCCGGCGTGGGAGTCCACGGTGCAGGTCAGCAACTGGTCCTGCTCAGCTGCCGGCCTCTGTTGCCTCATCTGTCATCTGGGGAGAAGGACACTTGTCCCTCAGGCTTTCTGAGAGTCAGTGGCCGGTCTGGAGCAGGGCTTTGGCACCCGGATTGTCTTTGGGGACGTGGGAGTTCCTAAAGGGTCCGTGGGGGAAGTCAGAAGGTCAAAGCACCCTGTGTCCCGGCTACTGAACACACCCCTCCCCCACCCCATCTCTCTAGGGTGGCTGCGGCAGCTGCTGGACATTCTCCACCACCGGCGCCCTGGAGTCTGCCATCGCCATAGCCGGCGGGAAGCTGCTCTCGTTGGTAAGAGACCAGACAGGCTCCCCTTCTGCACAAGTGAGGCAGTAGGCCTGAGAGCGGGCCCTTCAGTGGCCTCTTGCGCCTCCACAGTGCTGTCCCCTTGGGACATCAAGTGACCCAGCCAAAAGTGTGGACACTTTGAATGGGAGTTCCACAGGATGCTTTTCCCAGACAGAAATGCAGCTTCCCTGGGCTCATTCCTGAGTGGCTCCGTGTGCCCCTCTGTGTTAGTCCGGGTGGACTCGAGAAACAAATTCATAGCCACTCATGTGTATAAGAAAGAGCTTTATCTCCTACAGGGGAGAAATTTTTGTCTTTTCCAAACCACGCTCGCTATCACAGAGTCAATTCGGACAGATTGGGGAGAAAAAGAAACAAGAAAGAGCTTTATATAAAAGAGCAGGTGGATATTAAGAAACATCCCAGCCAAGACCACACCTGTATGTCCGATGCAAGTCCATCAATTCTTTAGACTCACACAGCCATGCAATGATGCCCCATGCAGGAAGATCACAGGCCAGTGGGTGGAAAGTCTTGTGGATCCAGTGGCAGTGGTGTGGGTCTCCATGTGGCTCTTCCAGCTCCAGGGCTCTGGTTCCATCAGTGTCTGACCATGTGGCTTGTCAGCAAAAGTGTTTTGCGGGGAGAGCATGTGTCCCCCCTCCAGGGAGGAAGACAGAGTTCCCAGAATGCTCAGGAGAAGGCCACGTCCACCCAGAGGCATTTTGGCTATGATCTGGTTGACAGGCTAGATTTCACGCCTCTGCTCAAGACGATGTAACTGCCACACTAGGTCCCTCTGGGAGCTGCACCCCTGCCAGACCTGCCTCAGCTGTTCTTGTGGCGGGAGACGCCGGAACTCATGGGGTGGTCAAGGCAGGGCTTGCTGGTGGAGAAAGGGAAGGAGAGATGACTGGGCCGGTCCTCTCCCTTGGTACCCCATACAACTCGTCCCTGCAGTTCCATTCAGAGCCTCTCACTTCCCTGCTGGAGGTGACATTCCAGGACGTACCCTGTCAGCCTTGCCCGCAGGGAGCTGAACACTGAGTTACCCACACTGAGCATTTATTCAGCCAAAGTGTGGCTCAGCCAGGGGGTTCAGCACCTGGTTCACCCCCGTGGTACTTATATAATCATTTGTCAATTTGAGGATTAAGAATGCAGGGGTGGGGTCAAGCCTGTCAATCAGATTGTAGCCAGAGAGGCCTCTGTGTGGGCATGGTCTTCTCCTGAGAATTCTGGGAAATGTGGTTCTTGCTCCTTGGAGATGGCTGACTCTCCACACACGCCCTGGGAGACACAGCAGTTGACAAGACACATGGACCCACCCTGAAGCAGCCAGAACCCTGGACCTGGAGAAGCCATGCAGAGATCTCCCGCCAGCGTTGAGATGTTTCCATTGCCACTGGGTCCAAAGACTTCTACCCACTGGCCTGTGATCTTCTGCATTTCAGCGTCATTGCGTGTGCTTTGTGAGTCTGAAGAGGACTAGATAGATTGGTATCAGACATATGGACTAATAGCAGATTTATGACCTTGGACTGAGCTGGAATGGGATGTTTTCTCAATGTGCAATTCCTCTTGTATAGAAGCCTCTCCCTTATACAAATATGAGTGAGTCCATGAATTAGTTTCTCTAGTCTCCCCAGACTAACACAACCCCGGATTGCCTGCCCCTGTATCTCCCAGCATCCAGCTCACTGTCTGTGTGTTCCTTTCTGCAGGCTGAGCAGCAGCTGGTGGACTGCGCCCAGAACTTCAACAACCATGGCTGTCAAGGGTACGTGCCCAGCCAGGAGGGCCCTGAACCTCTTCTCACATCCAGGTGGTCTCAAGGGAGAGGAACGGGGGGAGGTGGACTTGTGGTTTATCCTCACAAGCCCAGCTGGAAGCTGGACCCAACCCTATCTGATTCCAGACTCCATCCCCCATTCCTGTTGCATGGCACTGTCAACTTCACCAGCCACCAAGGCCTCTCAGCCTGTGGTCAAAGGCACAAACACATCAACCTGCAAAGCCTAGGTTCACACACAGGCTTCTGGGCACCTTCATACGTGCTCTGAACTGCCCTCGCTGCCCCGCTGGGGAGGCCATGTGAGGGGGTTTGTCTCCAGGGAGGCAGTGTGATCATACCTGTTTCCCTTGGGCCTCCCTGCCTGGCCCATTCTTATAGCAGGGGATGTCTCCAAATCCCTTCCTGCTCTGACCCTCTGGGAGACATTTCCAAGGGACCAGCATGTGGACTTTCTTGGCAAATAATATGCATCAGGCCAGGTCTTCCGTGATCCCCTAGAGCACAGCCCAGAATTGCCCCACGTGCCCCACTGGCCGGTTCCTTCTCCCCGTCCAGCCCAGTCTTTTTTTTTTATTTTAGGCATCACTGCCCTCAGGTGGTGGGAGTAGGAGGCCCAGCCTTTGCTCCTGGGAGCCGGAATTGAACCTCCATCCCAGTGGGCCGCAGTCCCGCACACAACCACTACGCCACCGGGGCTCAGCCCCCAGCCCAGTCTTACAACTGCACTTAAACACTCACCTCCCACTCTCCCTGGAGCTGAGTTCCAGCCCCAGTCCCTTTGGTCATGGCCTACTGACCTGCCGTCTCAACCCTCATCTGTTTTGTTGGCTTTCTGATAAACACCCCCTTCTCCCCTAGAACCAGAGTTCAACAAGGAGGCACTGGAGCCTCGCTGTCTTTCAAAACAGGCTTTGGTCCAGGAGAGTCCATGTGATCCACAAACATTCCAGAGCCCCTGCTGGGCACCCAGAGCCTGGGGATAGTCAGGCCACAGGGGAACAGAACACAGCCTGTGGTAGTTCCACGGAGCAGGACAGGCCGGAAACCGTGTAGACTCCACATCGATCAGGTTGCAAGAACAGCTACAGAGGAGAGAGCCAAGCAGTCCAGCAAGAACTGGGGGGCGGGGGCTGGGGATTGAAAGGTACTCGGCTACTAACTAAAAGGTTGAAAGTTCAAGAGTACCCAGAGGCACCTCCACAGAACAGCTTCTGAAAATCTTGTGATGCCCAGTGTTATTCCAACCCAGGGGTCTCCTGGGCTGGAATCCACTTTGTGGCAGCTGGGGCTTTTTTGTTTTGCTTTTAAAAAGCCTTTTATTGGGGGCTCCTACACCTCTCATTACAATCCATCCATTCATCCATTGTGTGTCAAGCACATTTGTACATGTGGGGGGGGGCATCACTGCCCTCTGGTGGGAGTAGGAGAGCTGCAGCTGGAGTTGAACCGCCAGCCCAGTGGGCCGCAGTCCCACGCACAACCACTACACCACCGGGGCTCCGCCCGCACATTTGTGTATTTGTTGCCCTCATCACTCTCAAAACATTTGCTTTCTATTTAAGCCAGAAAGCCTTTCAATAACCTTTTATTGCATCACACATGGCAGCTGGAGTCTGTTTGTCCGTAGCTTGTTTTTTGGTTGGTTTTTTTTATATCATTTTATGGGGGCTCATACAACTCTTAACACAATCAACACATACATCTTTGTGAGTGTGTGCGTGGCATCACTGCCCCGATGGGAGAAGGAAGCCCAGCCTTGCTCCTGGAGAGCTGCTGCTGGATTTGAACCGTGAGCCCTGTGGGCCGCAGTCCATACATCTATTGTAGGCAGACCACAGCTGCACATTTGTTGCCTGGCAGCTGGGCACGGGGTTCAGCCTCCTTGGGCCTCTGCCTTCCCCTTGGTAAAGTGGAAGGAGCCACCCAGTGGGAGGAACCCAGAGATTGTCCTTGTCAAACACCTGCCCTGACTGGGTGCCCCATGGTGACTGGGGTGAGCTGAGCCCATCGTGAAAGGGGAGGTCTCTGTCCCGGTGGCGCGCTGCATCTGCTGGTCCTTGGACTGCTGGTCCTTGGACTTACTGAGTGTGTTAGTCCGGGTAAAATAAAGAAACAAGTTCACAAACACGCATATGGATATAAGGGATATAAGGGAAAGGTTTATATACAAGAGGAATAGAACATTGAGAAAGCATCCCAACCCAGTCCAGTCCTAGGTCATAAGTCCAACATTAGTCCATATGTCTGAAAGCAGTCTATAAAGTCTCCTTGTGACTCACAAAGCACGTGCAATGATACCAGGAAAATCACAGGCCAGTGAGTGCACAGTCTTGTGTGTCCAGCGGCAGTAGAATCATCCCAGTGCTGCAGGGGTCTCCCCATGGCTCCTATTTCCAGGACTCAGGGTCCATCAGCAGTATCCACTGGCGGTAGAAGCATCTCCGTGCTGGCAGGGTCTCTCTGTGGCTTTTCCAGCTTCAGAGGTCTGGTTCCATTAGGGTAAGGCCATGCAGGTCCTCCAGTTCCTCAGACACTGCCATCTTGTCTTGTCAGTCAAGCATCTCCCAACAAGTGGGGGGTTGGTCTCTCATCTCCACAAGGGCAATATCACAAGACTTCCCAGATCGACAGGCTAGACCCCACCCCTACATTCCCAATCATGAAATTGACACATGAGTACATGACTGCCACACTGAGCTTCATCCCCAGGCCTCCGACTGCCTTCCCATCTCCCCACTCATAGCCTCCCAGCCTCGTCCAGGAGAACACCAAAGGAACGCCCGTCCTGCTCACGGCATCTGGGCTGACACCAACCGGGCCCCTCTGGGTGTGTTTCTTGCAGGGGTCTCCCCAGTCAAGCCTTCGAGTACATCCTCTACAACAAGGGCATCATGGGAGAAGACACCTACCCCTACAAGGGCCAGGTAAATCCGTACAGCTTGGCTCGGTCTTGGTCTACAGAGCTCTCCATCTCCACTCCCACCCGCCCACCCTTCCCAGCCTTGACCTTCTCCTTGCTGGGACTTTCAGACTTCTCTGTGCCCTCCTACATGTCCCCTGACTGACTGAGCCCACTGAACCCCAGGCGACTCCTGTACCAACAGCCTCCTTACCCCCACTCTCTCCTTGCTGGACCATCCATCTTTCCATGGCCTCTCCCCATCTCCGACACCCCCCTCGGCTCTCTCCTGCTCCTCCCCAGCCTACGAGCATGCCCCAACCATCCTCTGGCTTCTTCCCTTCTTGCTGGACCCAGGCCCCACACTTACAATCTCACCTGCTGACCCTGTACGCCAGCCTGTCCGAAGCCCAACATCACGTCCGTCCCCCGCCTGAAGGTTCTCCTGGAGCCCCGTCCGCCATCTCCCAGACCTCGGCACACATCATCGCATGATTGTAGTGCTGACCCAGAATGACCCTACACACAACAGAACAAACCCTCCTCCAGCCCGGACCCCCCCACCCCCACTACCCAGTTCCCCTGACCCAGACTCTCACTTCTTCCAACCTTCTGGCCACCATGGATCCATTCACGCCTGCTCCCCTTCACCCACACACACCGCAAGTGCCTCCCCTGAAGCTGCCCGGCACAGGGGCTGCCAAAGGCGCCTCTCGTGCCCCGCTGTGACCACACTTTGGCCCTTCTCAGAGCTCTTTAAGGCTCCTCCAGGCCTACGCGATGGCATGCACACTCTTGGCCTTCCCTTCAAGACACTCTCCACCTCCACCCAGCCAGCGATTCCAGCCTTTCTTGCCCTCGACCCTGGGAAGCCTCATGCTCCCGCAGAACTAACTCGCCCACTCCAGCTCCTGCCTCTCCCGGGCCCTCCCTCCTGTCCTCGTGACCTTACCCACTCCCGTCACAGAAGGACTGGAACGACCCCCCTCCACACAGGGCTTCTGCATGCCGGCGCTGCTCACCCCCCTTCCTCTTCCCACCACCCCTGCCCTTGTCCACTCTGTTTCTCAGCATGTGTCCCCGCTGGCTTAGGCCCTCCCCACGCTCCCAAGGGGTCCGCTGCCCGCCTCTGTCAGAACAGCAGCAGCAGGCCTGTCTCCTGCCCCTGGAATGCGGGCTCCTTCAAGACAAGGCCGCCTCTGAGTGTGCATTGGCCCTCTTCATCTGTAAAGTTCACCTGGCCCGAGCCCAGCAGCCCTAACCTGCACTCCATGTCTTTCACCACCAAACAGGACGGCACCTGCAAGTTCCAGCCCAAGCAGGCCGTGGCTTTCGTAAAGGATGTGGCCAACATCACTCTGGTGAGGACCGGGCCCTTCTCCCCACCGGGGACCACGCACCTTCCGTGAGGACCCCACAGGGGATGGTTTTGACTGGCACAGGGTCTCAGAGACAGGCAGCTGGCGGGTGACAGGCGGGAACACACAGGACTGGCAGTCGAGGCCTGGCTGTGCGGGGCTGGATGAGCAGGTGCACACTGCCACCCCTCCACGGCCCCCTCCCCCCACCCCCACCCCAAAGGGTGCAGCGCTCCCATGGAGCCGTTGAGTGGAGGGGAAGATGGATCTCCAAACAGAACCAGCCCAGCCAGGGGACAGCCAGGGGACAGCGGGGGAGGAATTCAAACTCACTGCCATCGAGCCCGTTCTGAATCCTAGAGGCTCCAAAGGACAGGGTGGAAACCTGGGTGAGTTTCTGGGACCGTCGCTCTCTGTGAGAGCGGTGGCTCCCACCTGCTCACCCTTCCGTGGCAGTCCAATGGGGCAGAGGCGGTAAATGGAAGCAGACAGAGCCTGACCGTTCAGGCACAGCCAGCGGGTGAGGGGCCTCCCTGGGCAGCACGTGGGCTGTGGGAAGACGAGGGCCAGCTCACCTCCTCCAGTGGCTGCTGTTCAGTCAGTGCCTGGGGTCCGTATCAGGGGTCGGCGGTACCCAAAGTGCCGCTCCAGTGCCACAGGCAGCTCTGTGGGCGCGTACCTATGGCTCAGAAGAGACATGGAAAGATGGCTAAGGAACCGATTCAGGAAATGGCGATCTCATTTGTTTGTAACAATATATTGACCGCCCTTGAGTAATTTTTCAATTGTCGTAAGGGACAAGATTGGGTCTTCTGTCTCAAAAGTTGGCCGACCCCCATCTCGCCCGTCTTCCCCGTCTGCTGATGGGCACCTCCGTGGCTCTGGGCCTCCCTCCCCTACCTAGGCCATCTTTTGAAAGTGGGTGAAGCTGTGACCCTCGTGCGCTTTATCAGGGCCTCTGTCTGTCCGCAGAATGACGAGGAGGCGATGGTGGAGGCTGTGGCCCTGTACAACCCCGTGAGCTTTGCCTTCGAGGTGACCAATAACTTCCTGAGCTACAGCAAGGGCATCTACTCCAGGTGAGGCGAGGTCCCAGAAGAGAGAGCGGCAGTGGGGACCCGCTTGCGCCCCCTCACGGCAGGGCCATGAGACTCGGGCTCTGTCCAGACTGCCAGTCACACCGTGTCTTGACACCTGCCATGCGTTAGACACTTGGAACATCCTTTTGGCTAATCCCGGTGCAGCCCGGGTGACCGGCAAGGGGGGTAGGGGTGGGGCAGGCTGAAAAGATGTGGGTGACCACAGCTCATGACGCATCAGAGAGGGGTAGGACACAGCGAGGTCATCACCAACCGTCAGGAGAGCCCAGGCCTCCACATTGGAGACATGAAATAGGGAAGATGACATGGCTGCTCTCAAACCCCAGAGGCCTTGGTTGAAAGATGCATCATAAAGTTCTTCAGTCAAGCCCAGCTCCTGGGCACCTTCCCTACATACACACACACACACACACACACACACACACACACACACCCTTCCTCCCCAGAGTCCCTGTCATGGCGTCATCCCCAGCCCCCAACCCCCAAAGGGCATTGTCCCCCAGCCCTCTTCTCACTCATAGGCTTTCTTCCTGGCCCATCCCAGCCATTCCTTTAGCAACTCAGTCAAATGCTGGCTGGCTGAAACCTCCCAAGGCCCCAGCTGCCCGGCTGGTTTGTGCCACGTTAGACCTGTACACCCAAGGTCCCCGCGGACTTCTCAACGTGGGTGACCCCCAGTCACCTCAAACCCTGCCCCACCCTCCTCCAGCCCAGGTCTTCTTCTCCCAGGCCCCATCCTGCTGAAAGGAGCCATGGCTGCCGCCGGTGTGTGGGGGAAGACCCTTCCACAGGCCCACGGTTCTGCCCCGTCCGCTTGCTCACACCTATGCGCTGCACTCCCTGCTGTCCCATCCGCACCCTCTCCCAGTTTGTCTGCCCACCCCCACTGGGAACCGGGGTCCCATTCTGCAGCATTCTTCTGTCGTTCCCCCCCCACACACACACACACACACACACACCTGTACATCCTCCCCATCGCCTCCGGGGGAAACTAGTGGCTGGGAAAACTTGCGTGAAGGAGCCCTTCCTGTCTCTCGAAGCTCGTCATGGGTCACCTCCCCTCCACCCCACCACCCTCCATATAGCCCTCCCCTCTCCCCACCCCTGCACCAGCCACACTGAAGAGTGGGCAGTGCTGCTCAGAGAAGCCTTTTATTCTGCTGGGTTGGCCCTCCTTCCTTGGGGATCCCACAGCCCCTCCTCCTCCACCCACCCCTTCCAACCTCAGCTCCCAGTCTGGAAGCGGCATCCGGGACCCATCTTCTCCAGAGCTTGACCGGTCACACCTGGCCCCCACTCACTCGTGACCCTGGCAGTGTGTGTGTGGCGGGGGGGGGGGGGGGGTTGTTTGGGGTGCCGTTTTTCATCTCCTCAAAGAAACTAGCTTGCCAGCACACGTGGAATCCCCGTCCCCAAGCCAGAAAAGTAGCCATAAAACATGAACGCAGCGGCCGCACAGCGAGGGCCGCCTTGAGGTCCAAGTGCGCCCAGTGGTGAAGGCTGTGCCCTGCGGCCGCGCTCCTGGCTGTAAGAGCGGCGCTGGACCAGCGGTTCTCAACCTGTGGGTCGTGACCCTTTTTGGGAACCCCCATGATCCTTTCACAGGGGTCTCCCGACTCATGACAGGGATGAAGTAGCAACCAAGGGAATTTTATGGTGGGGGGGGTCACCCCACCATGAGGCACCGTATGGCGGCGTGAGGCAGGCGGAGAACCAGCGCATTACAGAGCCAGGTGTTCAAGGTGATCAGCCCCACGTGGCACTCGGGCAGCGCTCCGTGCTCCCTGCTCGGTCGCCACCCGGGCAAGGCCTCGCCCGCCGTCCTGCGTCCACGCGCGGGGGAGCAGCTCTCGCAGAAGGCAGGGCGAGCGTGGCCGAGCCCCGTCTTCAGCCCTCGCAGCTTTGCAAGCCGTCGTGTGCCTTTGATTCTCCAGCACTTCCTGCCACCAGACCCCGGATAAAGTGAACCACGCGGTGCTGGCTGTGGGGTACGGAGAAGAGAAGGGCATCCCTTACTGGATCGTGAAGAACTCCTGGGGCTCCTCCTGGGGCATGGACGGGTAAGCCGACGTCGGGGGCCCACACGGGGTTCTCCAGACTGAGGCCCACACGAGGTCTCTGGTGGCTCTGAACTCCCAAGGGGCTCCCAGGAAGCAGGTCCGCTGAGCCCTCGCCCAGACCGGGGAGCCTGTGATTGTAGCCCCCATGCCCTCAGAGGCCCCTCTGAGCAACCCCTGCCGAGTCTGCACGGAGAACCAACAGCTCCCCGCAGACCCAGGGGGACGGATGAAGCCCGCCCCTGGGAGGGTCCACGTCTGAGAAACCCAGCCCATCCCCGCAGCAGCCCCAGAGACACAGCCTGGGTGATTCTCACCCCGTCTCTCCTCCGGGACTGGAGCCCTCCTGGGAAAAGGGGAGTTTTCACGACTCCCTCCCTTAGCAACTCCAGCATGTTCTGGAGAGAAGCGAGGGTCCCCGCAGCCTAAGAGGGGGTTCATTTAGCTGCAGAATGTGAGGTCGCTGGTTTCCTGATGAAACGCCCCAATTCGACTGTTGTATGAATTTCAAGTACAATCTCCCCACACACACACACACCGGACCCCCCACCCCTGAGGCAGGCCCTGGTGAGCAGCAGAACATTCTGGAAAGGTCTGTGGTGTAGGCGTCACCGGCAGGCCTCAGCTCCCTCTCTCTGCCAGGTACTTCCTCATCGAGCGCGGGAAGAACATGTGTGGACTGGCGGCCTGTGCCTCCTACCCCATCCCCATGCTGTGAGCAGTGGCCCAGGTCTCCCACTGCAGCAGGTGAGCGGAGTCATCCTGTGGAAACGCCCTCTCAGAGGACGTGGTGGGAACGCTCACCAGGAGCCACGCCACTCTCCCTCAGAACCCCGAACCAGGCCTGGACCCTCCAAGCAAACCAGGAAGAGGAATTCCACATCGAACCAGCTCCTCTGTGTCGCCTGGGACTAAGCCAAGGGGTCCCTCTAGTCCCAGGGGAATCCCTTCCAGGACACAAAATCCCTCCCCACAGATACCCCACATATAATGCTGTTTGTCGAATCGGCATGTAGCCTATATCCAGCCTCCTTCCTATATTCTTCCCATCCTGTATTCTCCTGGGTCACCTGTGAGGCCTGGCCCAGCCTAAAGGAAGTGCCTGCCTAGAACACTTGCCTGCTCCCACTTAGCAGTTCAGGGTTTCCTGTGGCTGATTAATTGCTGTTTGGAGTCTGTTTCTCCCCTCCAGTATGTTCCAATCTGCAGTTGGTTGAATCTGCAGAGACGCGGAACCTAAGGATAGAGATACCAGCCAAATGCCTTCCACCTGGTTTCCGACCAACCCAAACCCACGTGGACAGAGTGCTCTCTTCCCAGGGACCACTAGTCACACTTGGAGACCGAAATCGTGGCTGTGTCCTTTCCTCGGTAAACACTCAGCAAACCTGCTGGCCCAGGCCTGTGCTTTGTACTGGCACTCAGCCGTGACTCAGACCTGGGCCTGCCCACGGGGGAGGCACACCAGGTAGGGTTTGTGCCACCGCCAGTTGGGAGTACCCAGGAGAAGAAGCAGGTTTAATCTGGAGTTACTAACCATTTGGCCCAAACCTGGATGAGGAGGCAGGAAGGAGAAATGGGTCAGGCTGTGTCAGAGACAGGACGCTGGCCTGGGACATGGGCCTGGAAGGCTGTATCTCCAGGAAGGCCTTTCCAGACGCAACTTCCTGCTTCCACGCTAACCCCAGCCCTCTGTTCCGATCCTCGTTGCTCAGTAGCCCCATCCTTTGCAGACCCCCCTGTGGCCTCCACACCATCGCTTCCCTGGGGAGGGTTCTTGGTCTCCAGTTTGCACCCTGGGCCCTCTGGGAATTCTATCTATGGAAAGAGCTAGATTTGGGCTCTCTGCCCTGGGGCTGATAGACTCCCTTAACTGGGAAACCTTTCATGTCAGGTGGGCCCACCAAAAAGCAAAAAGGCTTAGGATTCTTAGGGGAGAGAAGTCAGTTTTATTTGGAAGACAACGTTTATTTAGAAAAACAAGCCTGGGCTGAACCCTGGTGTGTAGTGGTTGTGTGCGGGACTGCGGCCCACAGGGTTGACAGTTCACATCCAGCAGCAGCTCTCCAGGAACAAGGCTGGGCTTCCTACTCCCACCAGGGCAGTGATGCCACAAAGAAAGAAAAGAAAGAAAGAAAGAAAGAAAGAAAGAAAGAAAGAAAGAAAGAAAGAAAGAAAGAAAGAAAGAAAGAAAAACCAGCCTGCTCTTACTTCTTAGGCCAATGCAGTGAAGGGAAGGTGGTGGTTGGCCATGGAGTGGCTTCTGACTCCTAGTGACTTCACATGACAGAATAAGGTGGCCTGTGGCCTTTCCGAGCCTGCCTTCTCTCCAGAAGCAGACGCCTGGTCTTTTCTCCCAGCGAGCGCCCGGTAGGCGTCTGCTGTCCACCTTTCTGATACCAGCAAAGCACTTACCTCCTTGATAAAGGAAGAGACCTAATTACTATCTGCAAGCAGTATGATAATGGGACCTAAAAGAGTCAAAACAACGCCGGAGGAATTTCATTCCAACTAACTGAAGAGTTCAGAACATGGTTATGGGATCCAGCCCACCTCCATGAAATGAATTCTGATTCGTAACAGCGCTAGAGAACAGAGTCAAACTGCTCCTTTGTGTTTCTCTGTGTTTCTGAAACTTTATGGCAGCAGACAGCCTCATCTTTCCCTCACAGAGCAGCTGGTGGGTCCAAACTGCTGGCCTTTCCATTAGAAGGGTTAGCAGCCCAAGGAATAACCAACCCACTGTACCCACTCTGCCACCGGCGTATAGCCACAAAAACATAAGCCTTCAATAAAACTCAGAAGAAAAAGGCCCAAGGTCAAGGAAGCAGACTTGACAAGGGAGGAAGAGCCTGCCCACAGGCAGCAAGCAGCAGGGCGGGTCACCAACATTCAGAACCTTGAGAACGTAGGGGAAGCAGGCCTGGAAGGGAATATCAAACTCGAGCCATGCAAGGCAATGGGGGCCTCAAGCTTAAGTAATGTATGTACCAGCAGCGTGGCGGAACAGGTCTCACAGGAGCCTCAAGCTTTAGCAGCACAATCTACAGGCTGACTTGTCCCACAGGGAGTGCAGCTCACAGGATGAGGTGGAGAACTAGCTAAAGCAACAGTACATTGATCCAATCACCAGAGGAAGCGGGGCGGGGGGGGGGGGGGGGGGGGGGGTTGTGCCCGGGGTGAGCTGGTTCCGCAGATCCATTTATCTCTCTACCCTCCAATAGCAAACTGCTACCTGTTTAATCTCACATGTTCCTATTGGCCAGGCTGGCACAATAAACCTAATGATCACCAGTAATGAGAATGATTTTCTCATCTGTTAAAAAAAAAAAATTCAATACCTATGCTGAGCCCTGATGGCGAAGTGGTTGTGCGTGGAACTGCAGCCCACAGGGTTGATGGTTCAAATCCAGCAACAGCTCTTTAGGAACAAGGCTGGGCTTCCTACTCCCACCAAGGCAGTGATGCCACACACACACACACAAAAAAAAAATACAATACCTACATTTAAACTAGCTAGTTAAACTAGTGCCAGTTCAGAGCGTCATTTAACCAAGAGAGCTATATACACATCACTCGGTCTAAACCCCCAAACCCACTGCCACTGAGTCCATCCCGACTCACGGAGACCCTGTCGGATAAAGAGAATCGCCCCACAGACTTTCCAAGACTACATCCTCACAGAAACAAACCGCCACGTCTTTCTCCGCCCGAGTTCAAACTGCCAACCTTGTGGTTTGCAGTGCAAAGCTTAATCCACTGTGCCACCAGGGCTCCTACGCAGAGCCTAGATGGTGAGGCTTCAGCACAGGTAACAGGCTGCTTTTAACTGTTCAATTTTAAAAAATCCAAACCGCCATCGCCTTGTTTCAGACTCACATGGACCCTAGAGGGCAGGGTAGAACTGCCCCCCGGGGGTTCTGAGACTCTAACTCTTTGTGGGAGTGGATAGCCTCATCTTTCTCCTGAGAAGAGGCTGGTGGTTTCGAACTGCTGACTAGACCCCCATGGCGCCTCACTTTTTTGATGAAAGGTGCTAGGCAGCCAGGTAGCTGTACCAGACAGAAAAACCAAATCCGCAATCCAAACTCAACTATATATAAATGACAGGAGTCCCTAGGTGGTCAGAAAGAATGGTCAATGCCCTTGACCGTTTACTGAACAGCTAGAGATCTGTGTCCACCCAGGGGCTCCTAACAATTCACTGCCCCTCAGTCAGTCATTGACAACCCTGTGGCCATGGTCTTCTGACACACGAGGGACCTCAAGAACCAGGTGAAAGTGAGAGAATGATCACCAAGGCAGAGAAGACATTGTTCGCACAGGTCTCCCTCACTGATAATCTGACTGTAGTAGGATGGTTCATTTTTCAAACCCAACCAAACTGAATACATCATGAGTAACACCATTCTTATTAGACTGGTCATTTCAGATGAGGTTTCAGAGAGACTACCGTGGAAATGAGTATACCCTTCTCAACCCAGACCCCTCCGGGGAGGACTTACAAGCTAGCCTGGCTTGTGGGCTTGCTGGGCGCTCTGACCTGGAAGCAGACCTGGAAGCCGTGCTCACCCCCGATGCCTGCTGCCTTCAGGTCCAGAAGGTCCAGATGAGTCTCAGGTAAAAGGCACTGCAAAGGCCAGTTCCCTCCCCCTCACCCATCCACCAAAGCCCTGCTGAGTGCCAGCTGTGTGCAGGAGAGCACAAGGCGTTGGCACCCAGTGTGGGCAAGGCAAGATGACCCATGCCCAGTGCTGCTCAGCCTTACAGAGAGCAACAAAACAGCCCAAGCCCCTGCCTCTGAGTTCATTCCAATGCATGGGAGGCCTACGGGACCCAGGAGAACTGCAATACAGGATTCCCAGCGCTGCCATTTGGTGGGGGGGCACCCTGGTGTCGTGGTTAAGTATGAGGCTGCGATCCGCATGGTAGCCAGTTGAGAAAGACTGGCCTTCCTACTCCCATCAGCGATTGCAGTCTCAGAAACCCACAGGGACTTGCTGAGCCAGCACTGACTGAATGCCTTGAATCCTGAGGCTCCAGGGCAGTGCCTGATACGGGACTAACCTGAACCAAACCCGTAGCTATCAAGTCGATCCCCATGCACAGCGAGGAATAGATCTATGTACATGTATTTTTATGTTAAGTGTCAGGGTAGCAGACAGGTACTGGGCCTCGACTCAAGTCCTCCCTCGAGGCAAGAACACTTGGTTCTAATAACCCAGCATTCTCTGATGCTCATCTTTCCGATACCCGATCACTGAAGACAAACTGAGCGCATAAGCAAATGTGGTAAAGAAAACTGATGGTACCTGGCTATCCAGAGATATAGTGTCTGGGGTCTTAAAGGTTTGAAGACAAGCAAGTGGCCATCTAGCTGAGAAGCAACAAAGCATGGAAGAAGCACACCATCCTGTGTGATCATGAGGCATCCATGGAATCAGATATCAGGTATCAAAGACCCAGAACAAAACATTTCTATCGAAATGAAGGAGGGGGGAGTGTGGAGTGGAGACCCAAAGCCTGTCTGCAGACAATCGGAGACCCCCTCACAGAAGGGTCACAAGGAAGAGAGGAGTCAGTCAGAGGACAGTACAGCACCGAAGAAGCATACTTTAGTTCTTTTTTTTTTTTTTTAGGCATCACTGCCCTGGGGGTGGGAGTACATACTTTAGTTCTTTAATGCTTCCTCACTCCCACTATCATAACCTCAATTCTACCTTCCCAATCCAGCTAGACCAGATAATGTACACATAAGAGCTGAAAACACAGAGAATCCAGGACCGATAAACCCCTCAAGACCAATATTGAGAGTAGTGATACCAGGAGAGGAAGGGAAGGGAAGAGGGGAGGAACAGATCACAATGACCTACATATAACCCCCCTCCCTGGAGGAGGGACCACAGGAAAGTGGGTGAAGGGAGACAGCAGTGTAAGACATGAAAAAATACTAACAATTTACAAATTCTCAAGGATTCACAAGGGAGGGAGGATGGGGAGAGGGGAAATGAGCTGATATCAAGGGCTGTAGTAGAAAAAAAATGTTTTGAAATGATGACAAAATATGTACAGATGTTCTTGACATGATGGATGGATGGATGGATGATTGGATGGATGGTTGGATGGATGGATGGATGGACGGACAGACAGACAGTTGGATGGATGGATGGTTGGGTGGATGGTGATAAGAGCTGTGTGATCCCCCAATAAAATGATTTACATGAGAAGAACTGCTCCAGAGTGTCCCGGGCCGCCCATCCTCACAGGAGCAGCTGCCAGCCTTTTGGTTCACAGCCCCGCCCTTGCCTACTGTCCTGTGTCACCAGCCCTTGCTACAAGCAGGGCTGCTGCCTCAGCTCAGTGAGCATCCTTGAACCCCTTTCATGACAGACCCCATGCTGACTTCAGGAACTTGAGCTGAAGGGGACACATGGTGGGGCCCCTGGGGTCTTTGTTTTGAGGGCAGAGGCAGTAAAGTCTGAAACGGCAGAAGGAAACAGTTGGCATGCAGGAACGAAACAGACAAACCCAGCAGACCAGGACCAGTTCCCCACAGAGGTATAAACTCAAAAATGCTCAACAAGACACCAGCCCAGAAAGCCATGTGTTGCTTTGTTTTTAAACAAACAAACCAAAAGGAAAGGCCTTGCAGAGGGCTGAGTGGGACCCTGAATACTGGTTTAAATGACTCATGTTTTGTCATATAGATATGCACCCGGGGCTTCTAAAAATTCATGGGGAAATTCCATTAACTTTTTTGGGGGTAGCAGAACTTTTTTAAAATTTCACTTCATACTGAAAAGAATGTTTATTTATTTTGGAAAGCCATTTCTAGAGATAAACTTTTTGCTGGACATGGACTGGTCACTGTGTGTTGGAGCTCCCTGACGCCACGGCCCACAGCCAAACCGGCCACCGCTCCATGTCTTTAACTCCATTCTCTCCAGACACGCTGCATGCACGCTCTACACCCATATGGTCTACCACTCTGAAATATGAAGGAGAAATCCACAAGTGGCCAAGAACAGCACGGGTCACCTCTGGGTGTCCAGGCTTTGTCGACTCCCAGCGGGAGGCGGGCAGGAAGACAGCTGGGAAAGCCATCCTGGTGAGTTGATCTTTGTTCGGGGAGGGGCTGGGCCCCTGTGAAGGCTTGCTGGCATTACCTGGAAACACCTCACCTACCATGCTCCAGAGAAAACTTCTGATGAATAAGCCCGCTCCCTCTTTCCCCATCTGTTCCTTGGTTTGCTAATAGCACCCTGGTTTTCCTTTGAGGACTCCTGTTAGTCTCTGTGGTCTGAACAAGAAAGAGAGTCTACTCTCACCGGACTCCCCCAGAGGTCCTCAAACTACGGCCCGCGGGCCACATGTGGCCCGCCGAGGACATTTATCCGGCCCACCGGGTGTTTTTGCCGCCACTGCTGTCCTGCTTAGCAGCCAACTCATCCTGGGCCTGCAGTGAATTTGTTCAAAGTTTGTTTTTTTAACTATAGTCTGACCCTCCAACAGTCTGAGGGACAGTGAGCTGGCCCCCCATTTAAAAAGTTTGAAGACCCCTGCTAGCAGGAGTCATGTGACCAGGGCCTTGTCAATGGCACTACCTTAGCCCAGGGACTGGCCCAAGGGAAGCTGGTGTCCTGAGAGAAGCCAATCAGAGGTGACACACGTATGATTTTGTGTGGTTTTCCCTCTGTGTGGACACACAGGTCACAGTAGCCAATGGCTCTTACTTGTTGACTAATCTGGTAAGAACCCACCTATAGTTGTCTCCTAGCCAAGCTCAATAATCTACATATAGTCATGTAGGGTTTTCAAGACAGTGAATCTGTATGGGAGCAGACAGCCTCTTTTTTCTCCTGTGGAGCGGCTGGGAGATTTGAACTTCCAACCGTGGGCTTGGCAGCCCAATAGCTAACCCACAGTGTCATAAGGACTTCTTAAACAAAGACGAGGAAGGTCAAAGGGAGACATATTCTGAAGAACACTGTTTCTGCACCTGGATCCACCCATGTCTGAAGCTCCTCTTTCACGAAGGTCTTCCATTACGTGATTCACCGATATTTTTCTTTTTCGGTCTGAGCCAGGATGCAATTATCACTCCTGCTGAAGGCAAGAGGCTATGTCTAGAAAGAGAAGTCTGTGAAGGCATAAAAAGGAGCGAGACATATTCATTATAGTGGGTCCCAGCCTGTCCCTGAGCACCAGCGTCTCCCACAGGTGACAGTGAGCCGGGACACCCAGTGCCAGGAATGGTACCAGGACCCTGCCTCGGGAGCCCCACCCACCTACGTGCCAGTCCGTTTCTGCTGCAGATGATGGGGTGCCCGCTGGGTAACCTGCTGGAAATTCAGCTTGCTCATCGACAGAATTGATGTCAAACTCATCCTTTTCCCAAATGTGTTGACAGCTGTCATTGAGGGAGCACGCAGCCCACAGGAAGTGCCCGTCAGGACGCCTTAGCTTCCCCTCGTTCATGTGTCAGACATGAAACCCCCAGGTGTCCAGTCCCACTCCGGGAACCAGGGAAGGCACGACGCCAGGGGAGTGAGGCAGGTGGAGGAGCAGGCTTCACAAACCCTCCTCATTCTGTGAGCCTGCCTCCCTTTGTCTGGAGAGGGCCAACGTCCGTCTGTGACTTTGGGCAGATTCCACGTGTAAATCATCTAGTGAACGCTTCCTACATGCCTCGCTCTCCACTGGGGCTTCTGTCGTACACACCCATTTCATCCTCCCCAGAGGCCTCCCTGGGGGCCCGTGTATGGCACGAGCAGATAAGCCCAGGACTCCTCCCAGGAAGTTGGCAGTTCCCACTCGCCCAGAGGCACCCTGGAAATAGGCAGGGTTGTGACAGGTCACGCGTTCTATGGAGCAGGTGTCCAGGAACCAGAACCCCCTTGACAGCAGTCAGCCAAGGAGAGCAACATGCCCCTCTGTGAGAGAAGACCCCCCTACTGACAGAGGAGGAAGCGGAAACTCAGACATTGCATGGCTTTCCCCTGGTTTCAAGTTCAGGTCCCGAGGGAGGAGCCAGGTCTGTCTGCAGCTAGTCAGCACTCACCCTACCCCACTAGGCGTCTGAGAAGGACGGGATTTACTTAGTCACCAGAGTGTGGTCTACAGAGGTGATCCCAAAGCACATAGGAACCCACAGACCCCTATGGAGCTGGGTGGGAGATGGCTGACCCGCTCCTCAGACCCATCACGGCTGAGTGACCCTGCTGGAACCTGAACAGATCCAAGCCCACCCCAATTCAGGGTGTGTGTATGTGTGTGAAGTTTATTATATAGTTAGATTTTTGGACACAAATTTATATGCATCCCACCTCAGTTAACTGGTGTTGCCGTAACAGAAATGCCATGCTGTAACTTAAGACTGAACAAATTTAGACCGTAAAACCTTAGGTAGCAACTGGAAGCACAGGGAATCCAGGACAGATGAGCCCCTCAGGAGCAGTGGTGAGAGTGGCGATACTAAGAGGGTGGAGGGAAGGTGGGGTAGAAAGGGGAAACCGATTATAAGGATCTACATATGGTCTCCTCTCTGGACAACAGAAAAGTGGGTGAAGGGAGACATGAGACAGGGTAAGACATGACAGAATAATAATTTATAAATTATCAACAGTTCATGAGGGAGGGGTGCAGGGAGCGAGGGAGAAGATGCGCTGATGGCTGAGCCCTGGTGGTGTAGTGGTGTGTGCGGGACTGCAGCCCACAGGGTTGACGGTTCAAATCCAGCAGTAGCTCTCCAGGAGCATGACTGGGCTTCCTACTCCCACCAGGACAGTGATGCCACAAAAAGAGAGAGAGAGAGAGAGAGAGAGAGAGAGAGAGAGAGAGAGAGAGAGAGAGAATGAGCTGATATCAAGGGCTCAAATAGAAAGGAAATGTTTTAAGTATGATGATGGCAACAAAAGAAGTACAAATCTGGGCTGAGCCCCGGTGGCGTCGTGGTTGTGCGCAGGACTGCAGCTCACTGGGACGGAGGTTCAATTCCAGCAGTGGGGCTGGGCCTCCTACTCCCACCACCGGAGAGCAGTGATGCCCCAAAAACAAACAAACAAACAAACAAAAAAGTACAAATCTACTTGACACAATGGATGTCTGCATTCTTTGTACATATAAGACTTGTATAAGCCCCCGATAAGATGGTTTTTAAAAACAGGTAGCTAGTGCTGCTGCAACACAGATGGATGGCTTTAGCAAAAAAATGTCTTGTCACACAGTGTCAGAGGCTACAAGGCTGGTACCAGCTCCAGGGAAAAGCACCTGGCGGTGGTGCGGTCTCGTATTGGGCTGCTGAATGCAAGGTCAGAAGTTCAAAACCACTAGCCACCCCTCAGGAGGAAGATGAGGCTTCTGCTCCGGGAAGGATTTGCAGCCTTAGGAGCCCAAGGGACAGTTCTAGCCTGCCTTATAAGATCACTCTGAGTCAGAATCAACTTGGTGGCAGTGAGTGAGTGAGTGAGAGAGTGAGTGAGTGACCTCTAAGGGAAGGTTTTCTCAGCTCTGAAGGAAGAGCTTGGCCTCTTGAAACTCCTGGATGAGCTTCATGTGGGTTGGCATTTATCGTCCCCCATCTCTGCTTCTCTTTTTGTGTTTGTTCTCTTTTATGAGGGGGTCCCCTCTCCCCCCGCCCCCACCAAAAAAAAGGAAAAAAGTCTCCTGGGCGGAGCTTTCATAGTGTGCCTTTTTTTTTGGAGGGGGGGGGCGCATCACTGCTCTCCGGTGGTGGGAGTAGGAGGCCCAGCCCCACTGCTGGAATTGAACCTTCGTCCCAGTGGGCCACAGTCCCGCGCACAACCACGACGCCACCGGGGCTCAGCCCCTAGCATGCCTTTTTCTCACGAGGCTGGCATCCAGCTCTGAGTTAGTGCCCCCAGTGGTGTCATCAGGGAAGGTTCTTTTTGGTCACACTGAATTTTTTCATGAAAGCCGTTTCACTTAAACCTCATTTGGGGGATGGCCAATTTAAGAGAGCAGCGTGCAGCTGTGAGATTTTGTTTCCCACGCTAGAAAAATGCCGCAGAAACTGTTGTGATGTTGAACACGGCTTACAAGGAAGGCGCTGTGGGAAAAAAACTCAAGTGTATGAGTGGTTTGCTCATTTCGAAAATGGCTTTTCAATTGATGACAAACCTCGCTCTGGACGTCCATCAACTTTCCGAATGGATGAAAATGCCCACTCGTAGTGCATTCGGAGTTCATTCCACCAGGTCAGACTGTGAATCAAGCTTTTTTATTTGGAGGTTCTGGAAAGATTGCGTAACAGTGTGCAACAGAAAAGGGCTGACTTGTGGCCGACATGGGACCGGCTTTGCCACCACGACAGTGCACCTGCTCACACTGCCATCTCAAGGGGCCAGTTTTTGACCAAAAACAGCATGCCTCTCTTGCCCCCTGCACCTTATTCACCCGACCTTACTCTGAGCAATTTCTTTTTGCTTCCATGAGTGCAGAGGGACATGAAAGGACAGCAATTTCAAAACATAGAAGAGAAAAAAAAATGAGGGGGTGCTGTCAGCTATTCAAACAGATGGGTTTGAAAAATGTTTCCAGGAGTGGAATCTCAGAGTTGAAAAATGTATTAAGTGTAATGGAGAGTACATTGAAGGTGATGAGGTTATTTTGCAAAATAAACAAATAAATAAATAATAATCCATAACAGAAAAAATTCCATTGTGGTTTTTTTTTGGGGGGGGGGAGTACCCCCTCAAACAATGTTGACCTGCTCACTGTGCATAGACCTCATACCAAATCTTAAGAAGAGGGCCATCCTTCCTGCAGTAAGTACTTGCAGCTTGACCAAATTCTTGGTGCACTGAGTCCTGCCTACTCCCAACGTCCACTGAACTGGGTCAGTTGGCTTAAGACCCAGCATCTGGGTCAGTCTGTCCAGAAGGCGTGCCCATCCATCCCAGCCAACACCCAACCACATTCCAAGTGTGAAATTAGGTTAATTATTGAAGAATCTGGGCTGAGCCCCGGTGGCCTAGTGGTTGTGTGTGGGACTTTGGCCCACAGGGTTGGCGGTTCAAACCCAGCAACAGCTCTCCAGGAGCAAGACTGGGCTTCCTACTCCCTCTAGGGGGCAGTGATGCCCACAAAAAATTTTTTTTTAATTTTTAAAAATTTTAATTTTTTTTAATTATGGAAGGATCTTTAAAGTTTACCTTTCTATTAAATACAGTGAAAGAACCATGTAATGCCTTAAATACCTGAGCTACCACTGTAGCTTTGCTGTTTCTATCTTCTCTTTGTGATCCTGAAGATAAACCATGGACCTAATTGTTTGCTTCCTCAAGCAGGCCAGCCCCCCTTCACAGGAGACTCAAGTGAGATAATAGGTACAAACTACTTGAAGTTTGGAAATAACAAAACTTTTGAAGTTTTGAATTATAGAATTTAAATAAAAGAATGTTTGCCATGGTTTAAACTTTTAAAGACACACTTCCAAACACACTAGAATACCTTCAAGGCAATACGTGAATCACAATAAGATTTTGATAAAAGTTGCAAAGCAGTACCTGTTTGTTATTATAAACCATTGGATGTCCCTGAATGATGTACTAGGCCTTATGGGGGTTGCATGTAAATGGGGCATTCACAACCTGGGAACTGCTTGTATAAACAAACAGACCATTCAGCTGCCCTCCCCCTTTGGTGCAAAACTCAGAATTCCAAAGTCAAAATATTTTTTAGAGATGGTGCAGCCTTGTGCTAAGGTTTCTAAGCAAACACCTTAATCCAACGACTCCAACCATAAGGAAAAGAACAGGGAAAAAAATACAGACAGACACCAGCAGAAAGGAAGCAATAGTATAGCGTAGAAATCAATGAAATACAACATAGAAAAATAAGCAAAAGGATCAACAGACTGGAAGCTGGTTCTTTGCAAGGATTAATAAAATTGACAAACCCACTGACAAATTCAACCTCCTAAGAAAGGAGGGGGTGGAAGAACCACACTAAAATGTGAGGCACCACAAAAGCCGCAACTGTAATAAAAAGAGTCGTTACAAAATATGATGAAGAAGTAATAGCAGTCCACACATTTCAAAACCTAGAAGAAATGGAGAAACTACCTATCTACACCAACACAGGCTGAAGTAGAAAGTTGTAACAGACCTGTAACAAAAGAGGAAACTGAATAAGTCATTTTTTAAAAAATTTTTAGCTGAATAAGTCATTTTTAAAAGGTCCAACAACAACAAGAAGTCCTAACCCAACAGGACCGGGCCCAATCAGAGCCACACTGACCCCCTCCCTAGAAGGTTGTACTCTAAGGAACAGCACAAAACCTACAGGTTGGGGAGAGGGGCGGCCTGCCACACCCACACGGAATCAAACCAAGAGGGAAACAGAGAGTGAGGGTCGTCTAGGCCACAGTGACAGAGGACAAGACTGGGGACACAGGGTGGGGACGGAGTCCGGTCTGAACCCCCACAGCGGGGCAGACCAAGAAGGGAACATGACCAGCAACAGGAGCAGAGCAAAGGCACCAAACCCCTGAGGAGCTCCAAAAATAGACTTAGGCAAGGAGGGTCAGTTCCCAGAATCCCCCAGGGATCAGTGGGAAGAAGGTCATAAAGGTCAGCGGAAAGACCTGGAACTGTGTGTGCTTTTTCTTTTTTTCCTGGTTATTATTACCCTTTCTTTCTTTCATTCTTCCTTTCTTCTCTCTCTTTTTATTCAATTTTTGTTTGTCTCCATGATTGTTTGGTTTTGCCTATCTATTTAAGACAGGCGTGGGAAGCAAGCCCCAGGAGAGAGCAAGGGGACCAATGGTTTCGGGGGGCCTTAGAGAAGGTGGGGGAAGGGAGCGGGGAGCAAACACCACCACAGACAGGGGAACAACTAGGGAATTAAACTCAACAGTGAGGAGGACTTAGAGATCCTGGAGCAATAGCATTCCAGCTGGAAGGAATTACTAAGATGCTGAAGAAGATTACTAAGTGTGTGATGGTGGGACTGGAGGAAGGTAAAGGGAAACAAGGAAAGATCTAGGAAGCAAAGCTATGGCTAGAGGTATAAGCATAGGTGTGTGCATATGCAAATACATGAATTCATAAAAGTAGATGTATTGACCTATATATTTGTATGCAATATATGGAGGTAGTGGATGGACTCCAGGCCTCTGCTCATGCCCTCCCTCAATGCAAGAACACTTTGTTCTAACAACATGACAGTCTGTGATGCTCACCTTCCCAGCATGATTGCTGAAGACGAAATGGGTGTGTGAGCAAATGTGGTGAAGAAAGCTGATGGTGCCCAGCTATCAAGTGATAAGCATCTGGGATTTTAAAGGCTTAAAGTTAAGTAAGCAGCCCCCTAGCAGAGAAACTACATGCCCCCATGAAAGAAGCACACCAGTTTGTGTGATCATGAGGTGTTGACAGGATGGGTAAAGGGCATCAGAAGACCCCCCCCAAAAAAAACAAAAAAACATTGCTAAGTACAAGGTGGGGGTCAGAGCAGAGACTCAAAACCCATCTGTAGACAATGGGACATCCCCTCACAGAAGGGCCACAGGAAGGAATGAGTCAACCAGGGCACAGTATAGCCCCAATGAAACACACGATGTTCCTCTGGTTCCTTGAGGTTTCCTCACCCCCTACTTTCATGACCTGAGTCCTGCCTTTCACTGCGGGGCTAGACTGGAGCAAGTACACAGGTATAGATAAGAGATAAACGAGCTCACGACACATGGAATCCAGGAATGGGAGTATTGATACAAGGAGGGTAGGGGGAAGTAGGGAGAAGAGGGGAGGAATCGGGCACTGATTGCAATGATTGACACATACACCTCCAGCCCCCCACCGGGGACAAAGGACAGAAACCATGAGAAAGAGAGACAGCAGTCAGTAAAAGATACGAAAAGCATAGCAAAATTCGTAATTTATCAAGGGGTCGGTCATGAGGATGAGAAGGGGGAGGGAGATAAAAAAAGAGAAGCTGATACCAATGGCTCAAATAGAAAAATAAATGTCTAAGGGCTGAGCCCCGGTGACGTCGTGGTTGTGCGCGGGACTGCGGCCCATTGAGATGGGGGTTCAATTCCAGCAGCGGCTCCACAGGAGCGAAGGCTGGACCTCCTACTCCCACCACCAGAGGGCAGTGATCCCCAAAAACAAAAAAAAAAGAAAAGAAAAGAAATGCCTAGAAAATAATGATGGCAACACCTGTACAAACATGCTTGATACAAGTGATATATGGGTTGCTATAAGAGTTGCAAAAAATAATTAATTAAAGAGCTGTAAGAGCCCTCAATAAAATGACCATTTAATTTAAAAAAAATCCTAGCCCAAATGGCTTCACTGGAAATTTTTACCTAACATTCCGATAAGAGATGACACCAATTCTACCCAATTTCAGAACATAGAAAGGGATGGAATAACCCTCTCAAATTCATTGTATGAGACATGCATAATCTGGATGCCAAAGTCAGGCAAAGGCACGACTCAAAAAGAAGATGACAGACCAAATCCTTCATGAACAGAGACATGAACATTCTCAACAAAACCCTAACCAACAGCCTCCGACACAGTGTCAACAATATACTGCATCATGACTCAATGGGATTCACAGCAGCTCTGAAAATGTGGTTCCACATGAGAGAGACAAGCAATGCAGTCATCACCTAGATAAAGCAAAGGAAAAGAACTACGTGCTCACGTCAATTGTGTTAGCCAGGGCAGACTAGAGGAACAAATTCATAGACACGCATATGGATATAAGGGAAAGGTTTATATACAAGAGGACTGCGACATTGAGAAAGCATCCCAGCCCAGTCCAGTTCAAAGTCATAAATCCAATATTAGCCCATAAGCCCAATATCAGTCTATATTGTCTCCTTCCGACTCACGAAGTCACAGACCAGTGGGTACAGAGTCCCGGCGCTGGCAGGGGTCTCCCCAGGGCTCCTCGCTTCCAGTGCTCAGGATCCATCAACAGCTTACAGTGGTGGTAGAAGCAACTCAGCGCTGACAGGGATCTCCACGTGGCTTCTCCAGCTTCAGAGGTCTGGTTCCACCAGGGTAAGGCCGTGTGGCTTCTCCTTCGGCTCCTCCAGCTCCTCGGACACTGCCATCTTGTCTTGTCCATCATTCGTTGTCTCTGAGACTAACTCCCAACAATCAGGGAGATAGCTTCTCATCTCCATGAGGGGAATATCGCGAAATTTCCCAGAAGTCTCAGGAAAAAGCCATGCTCACACAGGGGCCTCATCGGCTACTCAATGGCTATCTCCAGATTAACAGGCTAGACTCCACCCCTACAGCTCAATCATGAAATTAACATAAGCACATGACTGCCACATCAATCCATATAGAAAAGATATTTGGTAAAATCCAACATCCATCCTGGATTTTAAAAAAACCTCGGCATAATAAGGATAGAAAGGTGTGCCTTCACTTAATGAAAGGCATGTACCCCAAATCAACTGCCAACACTATTCTTAATGGAAAGAAACTGAAAGCATCCCCCTGGCAAACAGAAAGCAGACAAGGGTGCCCTTCATCCCCATTCCTATTGAAGGTTGTCTGGAAAATCACAATTTCCAGCAATTAAAGGTATCCAAATTAGCAAGAAAAGAGTAAGACTATCTCTATTTGCAGATCATAAGATCCTACACAGAGGAAATCTAAGAAAGCTACTATAACCATAGATGAGTGGTTCTCAACCTGTGGGTCGCAATCCCTTTCAAAGGGTCAATCGAACCTTTCACTGGGGTTGCCCAATTCATAACAGTAGCAAAATTACAGGAAGTCGCAAAGAAAATGATTTTATGGGTGGGGGATCACCACTACATGAGGAACTGTATTAAAGGGATGTGGCATTAGAGGAAGGTAGAGAACCACTGTAATAGCTGGATACAGGAAATGGCAGGGAACTATAAAAATCAGCCAGTCCCATTACACTAACAAGGGAAAACAGGAAAATAATACCATTTATGTTGGTCATCCAGAAGATAAAATACATAGTAATAAACTCAACCAGAGATGTAAAAGACTTACACACAGAAAACCACAAACAACTACTATAAGCGATCAAAAAGGACCCACATAAAAGAAGAATGTGCCATTCTCGTGGATAGGATAAAATGTAACATTGTGAATACATTGACTACTGCCCAGAGCGAAAATAGCATAGCAGACACAAAAGGGGAAAATGATGAGGTAAAATAACTGAACAGGGGATTTCAAAGGGTGGCTCCAGAAGACAAAATATAGGCTAATGAAATGTACCAAGAAGAACTGGAGTCACAAAACCAAAAGTGATAAAACACCTGCATTTCTTAAGCGGAAAGGACTGACGGGTAAATGCAGGCCTTGAGTTGCATTCTTAAAGAGTTCTCTGGGGAAATAGTAGGTGAAGCAAGACATCAAAAAGAAATGGAAATATAGACTCGTGGACCAAAAAAACTGGTTGACATTCAACCATTCCTGTAGGTAGCACGTGTCGAAAACAGATGGTACTAAAGCAATAAGCCTGAGTTGCACTGAAAACTCCACTGTCACTGGGCAAATTCCCAATCAAATCAACTTCTCAGGACAGAATAGAACTGGCCCTGTGGATTTTCTAAATCTTTAAAGGAGCAGAAGGCCTCAGATCTCTCCCTCCGAGTGGGTCAGGGATTCAAACTACTGACTTTTCATTTAGCAGCCCAATGGATAACCTACTATGCCCTCGAGTTTTCTTAAGTTGGACTGAATGCATTAGCAAATGCAAGGCTCCAGAAATGGACAGAAGACCAATTGAAATGCTTCCACAAACAGATGCACTTCTGGGAGCACTCCCTAGGCAATGTCAAGAAATTTGGCCCATCAACTAGAACATTTCAAAGAAAGGTGACCCAAAAGAATGCAGAAATTGTTGAACAATACCATAATCATCACACACAAGTACATAGGGAACGACCAGATATCCAAGCTGGATTCAGAAGAAGCTATGGAATGAGGGATATCCTTGTTCCTATCAGATAGATCTTGACTGAAAGCAGAGAAGGAAGATACATACCTATGTTCTGTTGGCTGTGCAAAAGCCTCTGACAGCATGGATCATAACCAACTTTGGATAACATTGCAGAACTACAGGAATTCCAGAATACTTAATTATGTTCATGTGGAATCGGTACATTGACCAAGAGGCAATGGTTTGAACATAGCAAAGGGATACTGTGTGGTTGAAAATCAGGAAAGATGTACATACAGGTTGTATCCTTCCACCGTACAATCTGAGAAACGGGCCATCGGAAGGGCCACAGCAGAGCTGGAGAGCGATTCCTGAACCCCACTTGTGACATGCCGGTGACACAACCTTGCTGTATCACTGAGGAAGACCGATGGGGATTACCTTCTGTCATACGCACAATAGAATCCGACCCAATGGAAAAGAATAATGAAGAATCCGTGAACCACCTCTTACCACGCGTGACTCTGGCGGACATTATGCTGAGCAAATTAAGTCCACCACCCACCAAAGGGCAAAGACTGGGTAAAATCACCAGGATAAGAGTCCAAAAAAGCTGACACGCAGAAGCATTCTTGGATGGCGACCAGAAGTGGAAGGAGACGCGAAGCAAAATCATGAACCGGAGAGTAAACACAAGAGGAGGGAGACAGCACACTCTGACGGACGGACAGCACACGATGACCGGCGCAAAGGAGGACACTGGGAGTAAAAGCAGGGGACTTCAAAAATTAGTGGAAAGAGGGAATTAAACCATAATAGAATTTGTCCGCAAACATCCTGAAGCTCTTCAGACTAGAATCATGTAATAATACAATCAATAACTTACAAGCAGCTACCTAGGTGGACATGCTAACTTGACAGACAGGGAAAAGAGGAACTGGAATATACCACCAGTATTTTAGATTTGACTGAGAATATGCTACACTTGGCTATTGATTATATGTATATTATTATATGCTGTGTATACTTGTATCTTTTTAAATTTTAATTTAATTTTGCTTTATTTTTTAAATCATTTTATTGGGGACTCATACAACTCCTACCACAATCATACATACATTTGTTGTATACAAAGTACATTTGTTGCCATCATCATTCTCAAAACATTTTCTTTCTACTTAAGCCCTTGGTATTAGCTCCTCATTTCCTCCCTCCCTACTCTTTCCTTCCTCATGAACCCTTGATAATTTATAAATTATTACTATTTTGTCATAAAATACACTGTTCGATGTCTCCCTTCACCCACTTTTCTGTTGTCCGGACTCCAGGGAGAAGGTTATATGTAGACCCTTGTAATCAGTTCCCCCTTTCTACTCCAGCATAAAGGGGGAAAGTCCTGGAAACTTGTTAGCCATAACCAAACACCCTGAGGGAGTGACTCTCTGGGCCTGGTGGCTCAGGACCATGGTCTTGGGGGGCACCAAGGTCAATTGGCAAAGCCCAGCCCCCCAAACCACCTTCTACACCCTCCTCTGGTGAGTAACAACTGGGGTCTTCACAGCTTACAGATGGCCGTATAAGTGTGAGCTCCTGACACCTCCCCTTCAGGAGCAAAGGAGAAGGGAGAAAATCAACGACCCAAGGAAACAATTGGCCTAAAGGACCACCGAGCCACTCAGACCAGCCTCCCTGACCAGGAAACCAAAACAATTAAAAGTGATGGTGGGCTGAGCCCCGGTGGCCCAGTGGTTGAGTGTGAGACTGCAGCCCCCTGGGCTGGCGGTTCAAATC
Source organism: Nesogale talazaci (assembly GCA_004026705.1). Classification (NCBI taxonomy): domain Eukaryota; kingdom Metazoa; phylum Chordata; class Mammalia; order Afrosoricida; family Tenrecidae; genus Nesogale; species Nesogale talazaci. Next base: position 19,349 of record PVJH01009877.1, on the reverse strand, counting down.
CAGCAGCAGCTCTCCAGGAGCAAGGCTGGGCCTCTCACTCCCACCAGAGGGCAGTGATGCCTAAAAAAAAAAAAAAACAATTAAAAGTGATGGTGCCCTCTTACCAGGACCAACCACTCCTTGATTAAAAATTTGGTCTATATGGAGCAACAAAAAAATTTCAGAGAACACAAAAACAGTATTGCGAGATATTTATTTTCATTTTAACACACCGCGGGACGTTGTTAAATCGTTAAAAAGTGGGATGCTGGTCCCCTTACTGTAAGGTCCACAGTAGCACCAGAGAGGGATTCCTCCATGCAGCCGGCCAAGGAGCAGCTGGGCAGCCTTCGCCCGGGAACAGCTCAGAGGCGGGAAGGGGCAGCAAAGAAGGGTGACTGGAGACGGAGTCAGGGAGGAAGTGGAGCGTGCTGTTCCACTGAGCGGCGGGCTGCAGCCACAGTCGGAAACAAAGTGTGTGTGCAGGGTGGGGTGGAAGGCCAATCTGCTCTGGAAACTTCCACCCAGGCAACTCTTTTTTTTTTCCTCCAGACAACTCTTTAGGCTACAGAAAGCCTCATCTTTCTCTCTCAGAGCTACTGATGGGTTCGAACTCATCTCCCAGGATGCCAGCAGGGCTCCTCCTCCCTGGGTCAGCAATCCTCTGATTGCCTCCTTTGTGCTCTCCGACTGCTCCCTGCGGAGACCTGGGCGTTATGCAGAGGGTAGTTGCGGGGTGGAGAGTGGCTCGTGGCTCGTGGTGGAAAGACGAATCACTCACTGCTAACTGTAAGATTGGTGGTTCAACCCCTCCACCCCCCGGGGGGTGGGGGCTCTCCTCGGGAGAAAGACCTGGCACCCCACAGCCTAGGAAACCGGTTGGGGAGGAGGCCCTACTCTGCACGGGACTTCTGAGTGTTCGGGGTAAATGTTCACGTGATGTGTTTAAGGAATTATGCACAGGAAGTGTGATAGAGTATTTAAGTCCAGACTAGGACAGAGAGCAGTTTCCTCTATTGAGAGTCCGTTCCCTGGAGCAGAAGGGCCAATGCACAACCTCCAAGGAGAGAAAGGGAAGGAAGCTCATTGCAAGGAGGCATTGGTGTGGAGACCCAGCGCCCCCGGCTGTCTTGCTGGCGTCCCCCTTGTGATCAGAGGGCAGAGTCTGTGTGTTTCCCTCTGGGATTCGGAACGGGGGTGGGAGGGTGGGGGGGAGGATAGGGGGCTGTTTCACATGATCTCAGCTCTCAGGACAATCAATCACCATTGTGACTGTTGACTGAGCAGGGAAACAGGGCACCAAGGTCAGGGCTGCCTCTGATGTGTCTGTGGACTCACAAGGGGGCAGCCACAGTCTTCTGGGCCACTCTCAATGAGGATGCTCAGAGCTCCCTGGGCATCTGTGTCTGACGTGCTTGCCTCTGAGCGAGACAGAAGGGGATGAGAGTTCCAGAGCACTGAGGTGGCAACAGGGAGGGCCTGCTGGGCATGCTGGCTGCCGGCAGATAGGGGAGACACGCCGTGAGGTGGCTAACAACAGCCAAGGTGTCCATGACTAGGGACAAGACCAGCCTCCCTGAGTTACTTGGATGCAAACCCCCCAGGAGGGCGTAAACCACCCCTCTGGATTGCTGTGGGGAGCTCAGCACAGGACCGCCTCTTTGGGCCGACTGGCACGGGCCCCCGACAATGCAGTCAGGGACAGCCATGAGGCGTTCATGATAGGAAAGACCCTTAAGATTCCTGGGGTCGCCCTGGCATGTGACCCACCCAATGGACAGCCAAGAGAGGGGTAACTTCAGCAAGGCAAGGGCCAGGCAGGGTGAAGGCACCCTGATGGCAGGGCCACCTAGCAGCCAATACATTCAATGAACTCAAAACCAAACCCAACTCCCTGCCATGGAGTGGATGCTGGCTTAGGGACCCGCTCGGTCAGGGGTCCTCAAACTACGCCTGCGGGCTCCACGCCGCCCACCGCCAAGGACATGTATCCGGCCCGCCGGGTGTTTTTGCCACTGCCGCCGCTGTCCTGCTGAGCAGCCGATTCATCCTGGGCCCGCAGTGAATTAGTTCATCGTTGTTGTTGTTGTTTCTAACTATGGTCCGGCCCTCCAACGCTCTGAGGGACAGTGAACTGGCCCCCTGTTTAAAAGGTTTGAGGACCCCTGCTTCTAGATCCTGCTCCTGTGGGTCTCCAACACCCTCAAACCGCACACGCATAATTTTCCAGTCTCCCAGGCCGGTCTGGAGACTCCTGGCATAACCAGGGGAGGGCCAGTCAGGAGGGGGGAACGGGATTCCCTGGTCAGGGTTTTGAGCAATCAGCTGCGCACATGCAGTGTCGGCAGCTTCAGGAGCTGAAAGGGAGGGATGGTTTGGTACCCAAAAGGATGCATGTCGCCCTCCCTCGGGCACACCGGCAGGAAGCATGCTAACTATAACAGAAACCAGCCATGCCAGGGTTAGACGAAGGGGAGTTGTCTCCCCAGTGCCTGCAGGGGGCCGCCACAAAGGGGTTGGAAAGCAATCAGGGACACTAATTAGACACCCGTGGGAAGATCCAAACTGAGCACGCTCAGAGTAGGACCCCATAAGCACAGGTGCGACCCAAGCTAGCCTCGACCTAGCCACATGACATCACGCAGGTGAGCCTACACTCAGCCAGCAAGATCGGCCGATCCCCTCCACCAGTCTTCCCCGCCCGTGGGCATCAAAGCAGCCCACAGAGGGCCACTGCCCTCTTTCATGAGTGCTTGGCAGGGGGAGGGTAGGAGTCTCTCCCACGGCAGGCACAAGCTCCCTTAAGGTGACCAGATGTCCCTCTCACCCCGGCACCGTCAATGGTGTCCCGCTTACAATCTGGTCACTTTACCTTAGGCCTCTCTCACGGCCTCTGGGGCTACCTGGGTTCCACCCACAGGGTTTTGTGGTCCACTCCCGGGTTCCTTCCACGTGGTTTTTTGCATTCTGTTGCAAACTGCTAACAGTGTGTGCTTTCTAAGACTGTACTACTGGACACTTCCCTCTTCCTCATAAAGTAAAGTGACCAGATTTTAAGCGGGATGCCATTGACAGGGGCAGGGGGGTTGTTTTCGTGATTAAAAATTTGGTCTCTAGGGCTGAACCCCAGTGGCGTAATGGTTGTGCGCTGGACTGCGGCCCACTGGGACGGAGGTTCAATTCCAGCAGTGGGGCTGGGCCTCCTCCTCCCACCGCCGGAGAGCAGTGATGCCCGCCCCCCCCCCAAAAAAAAATTGGTCTCTATGGAACAAAAATTTTCCTTGAATGCAAAAATAGTATTGTAATATATTTATTTTAATTTTAAAACATCGTGGGATGTTGTTAAATTGTTAAAAAGCGGAACATCCGGTCACCTTTTCATAAAAGTCACAAATATGCTTCTGCTGGGTGAATTCTCTCAGGACCAGAAAACAAGAACCAAGGTGTCCCTGTCCAAAGCCGCTTGGTCCCACGACTGGAATAAAAACCTCTGGACTCACCCTCTCCCCATGAACCCTTGATCATTTATAAATTATTATTGCTGTATCATATTGTACACTGTCCAATGACTTCCTTCACCCACCTCCCCTCTGTTCGTACCCCCAGGGAGGAGGTTATATGTAGATCTCCGTCATGGCTTCTCCCTTTGTCCTGCTATTTGTCCTGTCCCGTACTATTATGTTTGTATCCTTACCACCTTAGCACAATTTTACTTTCTCCTGTTTTCTGTTGGGTCCCCAGCTGTGAAGCACAGGAGGAATGGATGCATAACGAGAATAACTGATACAGGGGGGCATGGGAATACAGCGGTGGGGGTAGATAATGGGGAGGAGAAGGAAATCTGAGGAGTAACTAACGAAGCCAGGGTGGAGAGGAAACACTAGGACAGATTGTGATTGCAGAACTCGTCCTAAAGGTGATTTTACTAGTGGGGGGTGGGGGGGATGATGTAAAATGGATGCAGGGATGGTTACATAATTCTCTTTGATATGATTGAATGAACTATGGAGTCATATGATATGTCAATTATTTGCCAATAAAACTTTTTTTTGGGGGGGGGCAGGGAATAAAGTAGGTTGTTCCATGTGATGGCAAAAATAAAATAAAAGACCAGCAAAAATAAAAAACCTCTGGACTCCACCTTTGAGGAAGGCCTCAGCTCAGGACAAAGTCTTCTGTACCCCGAGCCGGGTGTGTGTATGAATCCCCCTCACCCTCACCGCCCCCCTCTTTCGGAGCACCCTTCCCTCGGGTGGAGGATCGGGCTTTCCAAGGGGGGGACTTGCACTGCAGGACTAGCAGCCTTTCACTAGAGGGCGCTGGGGCCTTCTTCTCTCAGACCATCTGTGGGACCCAGCTCTGAGAAGAGGGCTGCTGAGACCACACACACACACACACACACACCGTGTATCAGCCTCCCTGGGCTCCTGTACAATTCCTGCCTCCATGCTTCACTGTCTGCTCCTCCCAACGCCTGAGTTCCCTGTGCTGTGGCCGGAAGCTTGTGGCCTGGAGGCCCTGGTCCCTGGTCCACCTACCTTCCTGGGCTTGCCTGGCACATTTTACTCTCGTTGCTGCCTCCCGGGTCACCTCCCCCTCTCCCCTGCCCCCGAAATCCTGCTCACCCGTGCTGTTCAAGGGTCATGCTGTTTAAATCTGCTGGCCTCTGCAGAATACCCACTCCCCACCCTTCTCCCCTCAGTGCCCCCATCCCACCATTTTTTCCCCAGAATACCTGAGCGCATTGAACTGCAAAAAGGAGAGCTCAGTTAGGAATGAAAAGTAAAGACAGGCCTTATTGGGGTAGGGAAGGACTTAGGGGAAGGGAGGGGAGAGCAGAGAGAGGGACAGGAGCATCAAGAGCTCCTGGGAGGTCCCGAGGAGTTGGGCCAGGGAAGCTGCGCCTGGCAGTGAGGCCGTGGGACACGTATAGGGCTTGAGGTAAGGACGTAGGTACTGATCAGGGGATGAGGCTTTCTGATGGTGCAGCTGCAGGGTCTGAGTCAGACGATGGTCTGTGAGCCCCTCTTGTCTTCCCGGAACACTGGGGGAAGAGGCTGTACAGACCGGGCCGGAGAGAGAAGCTCTGTGAAAGGCCAGAGGCAGGGGCTACAAAGTTCAGCAAGTGGTTCATGTCCTTCTTGTGCGGCTGGTGCAAAGGCGTGCAAGGCCCTTGCTGGTTTGGGGGCTAGTTCCCACAGCCCCTCCCTCCGACTGTTGTCCCCCTTGGTCCCGTTTGCCATCCCGTCCCCCTGCCCCTGTCCTATTGGGTTTGTTCCCTGGGTCTTTCTGGTGCCTCCAGCACCCTCCTTCCAGCTCATCGCTAAGCCAGGTAAAAGAAGTCTTCCTGAGTTCTGCTCTCTCTGGGTTTTGGGTTTTGTTTCTCTGCCCGTTTGCTTTTTTCTGTGGCCAAGTTTTGGCAGACGGCATTTTTGGAAGTAAGGTCACTGTCCCATTGTTTCCAAGAGCACTCACGAGGCTTTTAAAGCACCGCGCTAGCTCCTGCCTCCACCTCCACACCATGACTAGGCCCATACACCAGGCTAGTCACATCCCTGGGACAGCCAAGGATTCCAGTTTGCCTGGAGCGACTGCATCCAGATGGACCCATTAGGCAGGTCCCCTGCCGCCTACAGAGGTTCTGGTGGGTCACCCAGGCCAGTGATCCCCTCCGTAGGCACTGAAATGCCACGCTTGTTGGTGGTACCCGGACGCCAGGTTTGCTGTCTAGAGAACAGTCGGGGCCTCGCCAGCTGGCTAAGGCTGGTCCTGACTCTGCGAAGGGCAGGAGTGTCTCTCTGAGGCTCTCAGGTTCCAGAGAACACAGGCTCCTCCGGTGTGGGATATCACAAGACTTCTCCCCAGCTTTGTCTCCCCCAAAGATAGGCCACACATTAGAGGCTGTTTGCCAGCACTTGGTGGGAGGTCAGATGCTTCGAGATATTCTCCCTGACGGCATTCAGCCAACAGATCGCTGTCTGGGCCACTGGAGAAGGGGATCACACCCTACTGATAATGGTTTCCAGGGAGAGCCAGAGAGCAGGTCAAACCTGCTCAGTGACATCCACAGTTAGGCTGTCATCCTGAATCTGGGATCCACCCATCTTGTCACATGTGTGCCCTCAATCCTTCCCCTTCCTGGATGTTTATATACCCCTAGATTGTCCCCCTCTCATTTCTGTATCACCTATAGAACAACCCCTTCTTGTAATGTATGTCTTTACCTGTAAGTAGAGGGCTTGCATGCCCTCAAAAGATGGTTAGAAATGAATCTCTCTCTCTCTCCCTGCGGCTCTCCCTCCCAGCCCTCTCCCACGGTCCCTGGTCCCTCTCTCCCCTGTTCCCTCCTTTTCCACCCCTGGTCTTCCATCTCCATGTGGACCACCAGCCAAAGCGGGGCTGAGGGTGAGCATGCTACCATGAAATGGGGCTGACTCCATTATTTCAATCTCTCTTCTCTCTCTCTCATTCTCTATGACTTTACTATAAGCTTTACTTATCATCGCTGTACAATTGTGCCTCCTGGACCCATAATGATTTGTTAGGGGCTGGCTCCCCGGGCACTCCGGTTAAGGACCCTGGGATGCCGTGGACTCTAACCACTGGGCGTGCGTTTTCTAGATGGGCAAACAGGACTCCATCCCTCGGGCAACGCCTCTGGACTGTATCCGGTCTATTGGTCCAGATTCCACTCGCAGATGCTAAAGAGGTGGAAACGGATGTTCATCTGCAACACCGCCTGGCTCCAGTACGTCCTCGGTGACAGGGAGTCCTGACACTCCCCTCCCTCCTCTAAGACAGCCAGAACCTAACATACCTAAAGTATGGGAACGTGGGTGGAAAGCCCTTATGTTCAGGCAGTCTTGAGCAACAGTAAAGCCCTTTGTTCTAAATGTACTGAAGACGGCAGATGTTTAACGATTGCCAAGGTGACCTCTTGCAATACAGACTTTAAGCAAAAGACTCGGATTCACGAGGAGGAGACAAGGAAAGATACTAGGCAACTTTTGGGGCACCATAGGTAATCAGTGCCCATCTACTACCCCCCAGGGTCTAAAGACCCGTGCACTGGGGACAAAGTGCTATGTGTGTCAACACTAGGGCCACTGGGCAAGGGATTTCCCACATAGAAATGGGCCTCAGCAAAGGATTGCTGCTTCTGGTCCGGAACCCCGGTCATGCCTGGAAACTGGCAGTTGGCCAGTTCATTTCTCCCTGCTTCACGCTGTCTACTCTCTCCTACCCTCCTTCCTCCTTCCAAACAGCATCTTGACACAAGTATAGCTTACCGCCTCCACTGTGCCGGGACACGCGATCCTTGGGGCAAGATGAGAGAATTGACGGACACTTCAAGCTAGCCCTCAGGAAACTGACATGAGAAACACGGATGAAGCGGAAAGACGCACTGCCGATAGTTCTGGGACTTCTCAGAATCGCGCCACAGGGGCCGTTAGAAGGGCGACCTTTCCTTGTAACAGAGCTGGCTCTAGATTCTGAAGTGTCCTGAAGACAGCAATATGCCATCAGGCTAATGTCTGGGTGGGACCGGGAAGGCAGGGATTGAATACCCTCATAAGATCAACCCAAGGGGGGTCTTAAAGGCATGAGTAAACAAGCAGCCATCCAGCTCAGAAGCAACAAAGCCCACATGGATAAGGCACACCTGCGTGTGGACTATGAGTTGTCAAAGGGATCAGTTATCAGGGTTTAAGAACTAAAAACCATAACATTGCATGCTCGCTTTCCTGATATGATCACTGGTGACAAATGTGTGCATAGCAAATATGGTGAAGAAAGCTGATGGTGCCCGGCTATGAAAAGATATAGCGTCTGGGGTCTTAAAGGCTTGAGTAAACAAGCGGCCATCCAGCTCAGAAGCAACAAAGCCCACATGGAGGAAGCACACCAGCCTGTGTGACCACGAGGTGTTGAAGGGATCCAGTATCAGGCATCAAAGAAGTAAAATTATATCATTATAAATGAGAGGAGGGTACAGATTGGGGACCCAAAGCCCATCAATAGGTGAAGTGACATCCTCTTACAGAGGGGTTACAGGGAGGAGATGAGCCAGTTAAAGTACAGTGTAGTAACAACAAAATATGCATCTTTCCTCTAGTTCTCAAATGCTTCCTCCCACCCGCTATCATGCTCCTGGTTCTACCAGACAAGCCTAAGTAGAACAGGAGATGTACACTGGAGGCAGAAACATGGGGAATTTAGGATAGATGTTCCCTCAGGATGAGTGATGGGAGTGGTGAGACTGGGAGGGTAGAGGGAGGGTGGAGTAGAAAGGGGGAACGAATTTCAGGGATCTACCTATAACCTCCTCTCTGGGGCATGGCCAACAGGGAAGTGAGTGAAGGGACACATTGGACAGTATATGAGATGTAATACCAATTTGTAAATTATGAAAGGTTCATGGGGGAGGAGGGGAGAAAGGAAATATGGGGAGCTGGAATTGGGGACCTAAGTGAGGGAGGATGTTTTGAGAGTGGTGATGGCAACAAGTGTGCAAATGTATACAATTGATGGATGCATGGATCGTGAGGGGAGGTATATGAGCCCCCAATAAAATGATTCATTAAAAATAAATAAATAGGGCTGAGCCCCGGTGGCCAAATCCAGCAGCAAGGCTGGGCCTTCGACTCCCACCACCAGAGGGCAGTGATGTCCAAAAAACAAAAATAATAAATAAATAAATAAAAAGATCAAAGCAAGGCAGAACAAAAGGCACAAAGACAAGCGGTATCAGGAAGTGAGACCAGATGCTTCAGGTTCAAAGGGAGCCACAAAATGTCGACAGACAATCCTCGAAATGGCCAGACCCCACATGCCAGTGGTCATACATTCTGGACATTCTTCATTCTGGACATTTAAAGACCCGCGCCCCCTACTGCTGGGCACGACGACTTCCCTGGGCTACTTGGTAGCCTGCAGAACCTGGTCTGGGAGCTACCCCGAATAAAGCCGGATTTGTTTTCGCTCTCCCTTTGACCTGTCAGGTGTGTCTGTTGGTCTCCCTGTGGCTCCGTTGACTTTACAGGAAGTCCAATGCCAGGAGGCATCCATCAGTGTGTCTCATTAAGGGGGTACCGCCTTGTGCCTCCCTGGAGACCTAGGTCTTACAAAAATCTGGCAGGGTGGGTTCCCCCAATTCCCAACTCCAAACAGTCTAGAAAGGTCCCTTCCCAGTAATTCTCTCTGCCCTCATGATCATTAGCGTTCCAGCACAGTGCACAGGGATCCACCATTCATGGGAAAAACTGGAAGCCGCTGCCACCGGACCCCTCAGAGACAGAACACACAGAGCAAGCTAATGACACACACGAACCTTTGCTGACACCGAGACAGGGAAGCACCCCGCAGACACACTTCCTTCAACTCACCAGTCTCTAAACTCGTAAACACGACGCAGTTCCTGTGTTCAAGGAGGCTTGCAGGCGAGGCCAGCCCGTCAACCCGGGGTTAACAAACACCGCCCTGAGATTTTCTTTGGAATCTTCCAGCGTGAGACTAACCCACACTCCCATGGGCACTGCCATCCCAGAGCTCTTGCCCAAGCCTTCCCTAAACGGTTCAATCGCTCTCTTGACTCCGGGCATTTCCTGGGTTCTGCGAGTATGGGTTTGTGCTCCTGTTCCTGGATTCCTTCCGCGTGGTCTTTCACGTTCAGTCAAGAACCCCTGTGTGGCCCTGGATGCCTTCCAGAAATGTGTGCTTTTTGAGTCTGTCATATCTGAAACTACTCTTTTCCTCATAAAAGTCATGGTAAGAAGGGAATAAATCTGAGAGCATATATTTATTTATAGGCTCAGTACTAAAGTAGCAAATGGACCTTGGGCCCTCACCCAGGAGCTCCCTCAATGCAAGAACCCTTTGTTCTATGAATCTGGTATTCCATCATGCTCACTGGCCCAATACGATCACTGAAGTCAAATGGGTGCATGAGGAAATGTGGTGAAGAAAGCTGATGGCACCCAGTTACCAAAGGATATAGCATCTGGGGTCTTAAAAGAAAGTGACCAGCTTTTAAGTGGGACACCATTGACAAGGGTGGGGGGGGGGATTTCTTGATTAAAAATCTGGTCTAAGGGGCTGAGCCCCGGTGGTATAGTGGTTGTGCGCAGGACTGTGGCCCACTGGCATGGAGGTTCAAGTCCAGCAGCAAGGCTGAGCCTCCTACTCCCACCACTAGAGGGCAGTGATGCCCCAAAAACCAAAAAAAAAACAAAAACCAAACAAAACTCTGGTCTATATGGAGCAACAAAAATTTTCATAGAACACAAAAATAATATTGTAATATATTTAATTTTAAAATGCCGCGGGATGCTGTTAAATTGTTAAAATGCGGGATGTCTGGTCACTATCTTAAAAGCCTGAAAATAGAAAAATTAAAAAAAAAAAAAAAAGGTCATCTAGCACTGTGACATACTTGGAAGTGTTTCCCCCTTTCCTAGAAGCCTTCCTACTCGGGCTGTGACCAAGCCCAGTGCCCACACCCTAGCTGGCCGTGGTTCCCCCCTCTGCATATCAGGCTTCCCAGCACCCACAGGAAGGTACTTGATGTCTCCTAACTTGTAGCTATTGCTGCCCACCCCTCTTTCCAAGGGGTACCCACGGGCTTCTGGCTGAAGGACAGCCGTGAGCATCACCCGGCAGGGTCTAAGACCTCACTGTGAGTAAGGATGAAGAACCCAGGCCATTGGGGATTATATGGCTTCGTTCAGCTCTTCTGGAGTGGGGGGTGGGAGACTCCAAACTCAAATATGTTCTAGAGAGACCCCTTTATGAATTCCTAGACTGTACCACGACAAAGCATTAGATGGGGGTAACCATCGGCATGAGGCCATCGTGGGGTACAATGGACTCATGACTGCGTTGCTAATTGTGGAAGCTAGAAAACAAAAGGAGGCCCTACTGGGACGCTGTGCCGCACAGGTTAAGGGAGACACCTACGGCCCCAACAAAAGTATTAAAAAGAATAAAAAGAGGCACCTATGGAAAAAAGTCATTTCAAAAGCATGTCTTAAAAGCTGTTTAGTCAATCTACAGACTCATCGGGTCTCTCTCTCTCTCTCTGTAGAGTCAATTCTGACTCAGAGTCCTTGGGGTAGGGTGGAACTGACCTGGTGGGTCTCCAAGCAGAAAGCCTCCTCTTTCTGCCAAAGAACTTCGTTCGGGTGGTTTCAAACTGCTGAACTTGAAGTGAGCAGAGCCACCCAGGCCCCTCCTGTTTATACTCGGGGTCTTCAAAAACTCGTGGGAAAAAAAGCATTGTTTTCCACGTTAATTTTTCCACAAGCCTTTGGAAACCCCTCTGGCCTGTGGTGTCCAGAGGACATGAAAGTGGTCCTCTCCCCTTGGTCTTCCTCCTCTCTGTGCTCTGGGGATTTGCTTCAGAGCAACAAAGCCCTGCTCAGAGTGGGGAGGGACGGAAGCTATTCACAGCCCTTGCTATATGGATTGAATTGTGTTCTCCAAAGAGGGTAGACTGAAGTCCTAGGCAGCAGTTCTCACACAGCACTTGTTGTCTTCCCGCTGCAGTTCCTGTGTCCTGGCAATCTCGGGGAAAGCGAGATGGAAGGCGGGCTTCCACCAGCACTCTCAGTGCAAACATCTGTGATACGCTCCCCTTCCAGTAGCACGGAGCTCTGGCTCCCCGTGTCTGCCCATTCGCCAACCAGAACGCTAGCCTCAGCTGGAATGATGGTGAGGCGAAGGTTTCCTCAGGCCCAGGGGTTCCCAGGAAGGGGTCACAGAGCAACATTTGTTGACCCCAGTCTCTTGAGGATGGGAACTCTCCCCAGATCAGCCCTATCTGTCCCCTCAGAGGTACTAGCACCAGCCCAACAATTCATGCTCCTTTTAACTCATCAAAGTCACCTCTTGAGGGTATAGAACTGCCCAGGTCTCTCCTCATTCTCCTTTCCAGACCTCGTTTTCCCAGATGGGAGAATGATCAGAAAGCACGCGTCTGGCTGTGCTGAGACAGGCTTTCCCAAAGGAACCAGCACAGGCACAATTGAGTGTGGATCCCCGATTGTGAAAGCACTTTTGTGGCTTTCACAGACGCATTATAAAGGGTGGCTTCTGGTTTCCTATCACTGCCAAAATAAACCACCCCCAAACCTCCATGCAACCATCGCGCAGAGTCCCGAGTTCGGTGTGAACTTGGTCGCCCAGTGTGTTTGGGGCCCACCGGACGTAACTTTGAAGGCGCTCGTGTGGCACAGTGGGGGAACAAGCACCTGCTAACTGTAGGGGGCTGGTGGGGGAAGAGGGTCCCTAAGCCACTAGCTAGCCCCTCTCAAGGGAAAACGACTGCAGGGAACCAGCCCCTCACACATCATCACAGGTCCGGTATGTCCAACTGTATAGCAATAAGAAGATTACGGTGAAGTCATAGAAATTATGAGCGAGAGAAATCATGTAGTCAAGACACATTTCATGGTAGCACGCTCATCACCTCAGTCTCCCTTGGTGGTCCATGTGGAGAGAGAGTTGGAGAGAGAAAATTTGTTAACCAAGGTTCCTATCTATTTCAGAGGCTTGACTACACGTCACGGGAAGGGGCTATACATTAGGCAGTCGCTTCACAGGAAAGGGATGTTCAATAAGTGTAACAGGAAGGGGACGAGCTAAGGGCATACATGTGACAAGGGGAGTCACTAGGGATAAACAAGAAAGGTGGATCCTAGATTCATGATGGTGGGCTAACCTTAATCATCCTTGGCTGGGCTTGACCCTCACCCTGGGCTGCTGTGAGGTAGTCTAACACTATCCTATCAAAAGGGAGTGGGCGCTACTTAAGCTCTAGGTGGCGGATCACCCTTAGGGAGAATAACCTACTTCGGTGAAGCTCCAAATGTATCATCATTTTCCACATGTAGCAAGCGGCTAAGTTTGGCATATATTGGGAGGGAGACAACTTGGGAGAAATCTGTTTCCCACAAACGACATGGCCATCTGCTTGCACATCTAGAAAGATCAGAACCCACTCAGGGACAAAGAGCTGTTCTCGTGGGGGGAGATCAAGCCTGGGCCCAGGGTCTGCTTTCTTTCTGTGTTTTTTTCTTTTTTTTTTTTTTTTCAGGGTCTGCTTTCAAGAAGGCTTCTTATTCCTTGTCTTGCTCCATTCAATGCAAACTCAAATACCAGACCCCCCTGCCTGGACCCAGTCCCCGGTGGCGACTCAAGAGTCACCCTACAGGTTCCCAGAGCGTAACCACCACCCCCCCCAGGACTGCTCCCGGCATCACTGGCGTCTTCCAGGGCATCTCCTGTGGAACGGAGAAGTCATAGAAAGTGACTGCCTAATGTACAGCCCCTTCCCGTGACGTGTAGTCAAGCCTCTGAAACAGATAGGAACCTTGGTTAACAAATTTTCTCTCTCCAACTCTCTCTCCACATGGACCACCAAGGGAGACTGAGGTGGTGAGCGTGCTACCATGAAATGTGTCTTGACTACATGATTTCTCTCGCTCATAATTTCTATGACTTCACCATAAGTCAAGGGTCTCACGTGGAAGCGGTTAGTGAAAAACTGGTCTGATCTGTTCGGAGTCATGAAGCCCAGCGCGTCAAAGAAATGGGAGGCAATGTGAATCTACTACTGGATGTCACCCCGGGCCAGGTGGGCTAGTCTGTTTCTGAAATGACCTCCCCCTTGGAAACAATGGTTACTCAGCAATCCAGCCATAATGGTGCTCTCATGAGAGACACAGGGTCAGAGAGGAAAGAGCCACGTGACTCACGGGGCCGGGCTGTCAGAAGCTGAGACAAAATCTCTTTCCCTAGAGCTTTCCAAAAGAACGCAGGCCGGCCAACACCGTGAATTCAGACTCCAGGTCTACAGAAGGGAGATGCTACCTAGTGGCATGACATTTGGGGCGCCCGAGGCAGCCTGCCCTCCAGGTAATGCTGCTGCCTCAGCACCATCAGCAGAGATAAATGCCAGGTGCTGAGGCTTGAATTGCTCAAATCTGCTTAAAATGGCATTTACTTGCTCACAATGTGGGCAGGTCTTAAAGGAGACAGCGCTCCCCTCCAGCTCCACACTTTACCTGGGTGGCTCCCTCCCTCCTACGCAGGTGGGGTCAGTGCATCTACCCTCTGCATGTGACCTGGGCCAACTTTCCTTTTGTCTACCACGCATGTCATTTGGGGAACTTTCATCCCAGAGAAGGGAAGAGGCGGGGGGCCCTAGTGGTTGTGTTGGGCTGCAATCTGCAAGGTCAGCAGTTTGGGAGAGAGACTTTCTACTCCCATAAAACCTGAGTTTCCTGTCTCGGATACTCACAGGGACAATTCTACTCTGCCTCAGACTCACGACTCACCCTGCCTCAGTACTGCTTTGATGGCCACGTTTTGCCCACATAGTGGCTACAAATTGGGCTGCGATCCCACTATCAGCAGTTTGAAACCACCAATGGCTGCTAGTTTTTTTCTGGACACTCACAAGGGCAGTTCTACCTTATCCTGTAGGATTGCTGTGAAACATCATCGATTCCCGTTTAGGCTTGAAGACACCGCTTGGAGTGACTTAACAGTACCCACTGCAGCTCATCTTTAAGGAACTGCCATCCTTTTGGGTACTGGAGTCACTAAAACACACAATCACCTGAAAAGGTTACTAAAAGCACGATTTCCAGTGGGTAGCTGAATGTTCTTACACCTCAACTAAAAGTTAATGATATGGGCTGAGCCCCGGTGGCGTAGTGGTTGTGCGCAGGACTGCGGCCCACTGGGACAGAGGTTCAATTCCAGCAGTGGGGCTGGGCCTCCTACTCCCACCACCGGAGAGCAGTGATGCCAAAAAGTTAAAAGTCTTTTTCTCATTAAATTTCGCAGTAAAACCTTTAAAGCAGTGGTTCTCAACCTGTAGGTCACAATCCTCAAGGGTAAAACGACCCTTTTCAAGGGGTTGCCCGATTTATCACAGCAAAATTAGTTATGAACTAGCGATGAAAATAATTTTATGGTTGGGGGTTCAGAACATGAGAACATATATTAAAGGGTTGCAGCATTAGAAAGGTTGAGAACAGTGGTCCCAGTATTTTCTTCATTATTCTGATTTCCCTTAGCATGTCCTCCAGGTTTATGCTGAGGTCAGATTCACCTGTTATAAAAAAATTCTATGTCTGTTTATCCATCTTCCACCAATGAATGTGTGTGCCTGTGTCTATTTGTCTCCGCTCTTATTTCTCTGAAACACATATCAAGTAAAAGGACTGCTGGATCCTATGGCATTTCTATTTCCAACTTTTTAAGGACACGGCATGTTTTCTGGGGCGGTGGCACCATGTGTCACCAGGCGAGAAGAGAACGAGGGTTCCGGTCTGATCAGCCTCTTGCCAGTATGTTTCGAACTTTCCTATCGATTCTGGGGTGAGTTAACACGTTGCTGGGTTGTTTTGCATCTCTGTAACAGCCAATGATCCCAAGCATGTCTTTGGTTGGTTGTCTTCTCTGGTAGTCTATTCTTCTGTCCATTTTAAAATTTTCTGCTGTGAAGCGGTTTCAGTTTTCTAGAGATTAGTCCCTTGCCTGTTATTTTCTCACTGCCTAACCAAAGGCTTATCATTCTGTTTATAGATGTCTTCTTTGTAAACACTATAGTGTTTGGTTCTCTTTTAAGCTGTTTGGTAAACTTTCAAGTAAAGCACCATCTGTCGGCACTATTGAAGCACTTCTGTTTATATGCCATTTTGTTTATATGCATTTGACACAACTCCAGATTGACCCAAGAAGTTGCCACCTTCACTGAACTTCACCCTCTTCAATTATCTTCCTGAGACAATTTCCTCTAGCCTTGAGTACTTTTTCAAGTTTTTTTTTTTTTTTCACATTTCCCCATTTCTACCTTACATTGTCTTTTGAAAGATTTTCATTGAATTTGAAGGCTAGATTGCAGTTTTTTTCTTCACTCAACACCTCAATCATTCCAGATAGCTTGGGTTTTGTTTACATTTTCCTGTGCCATGACGTCTAGTTTCCTCTATTCCCTATAGCTCGATCTACCAAACCTTGTTGAGTTCCTACTTTAGCTATTTTTGGTTCTTCGCTTAAATTTTCTTGTTGGAACACCTTAAACATGAAGTATCTTAAGACGTAACTTCGGAATGACTTCCCTCATTGGCTTCCGATGTTGTCATTTGTAGGGTTGAAAATCTAATGGCTACAAGTCTGAGAAAACAAGCCTAGAAATAAAGGAGCCCAGGAGACAAGACAGGTAGAAGAGGTAGAAGAGAAGGCGCTTTAGACATTGGCACCCTAACTCAAGCTGACTTAACCCTCTTAATTCACATCACTATCTAATTTAAAGAAAGGAGTTATATGATTTATAAAAACTACTCAAGGCAATTATGAAAAAGGAAATAAATGTGGGTGTGGGAGGGGGGCATGGTGGAGGATTCAAATCATACTTGGTCATTTCCCCCTCCTCCCTCAAGACAGCTGGGGAAAGAGAATAGAAAATATTGTATAAAACTCAACAATTGGGGGCTGAGCCCCGATGGCATAGTGGTTGAGTGCAGGACTGCGGCCCACGGGTTTGGAGGTTCAAATCCAGCAGCAGCTCTGCAGGAGCAAGGCTGGGTAGCTCCCAAGACCACCAGTGATCCCCCCCCCCCCCGCCCCCGCTCCAAAAAAAAACCTCAACAACTGATGTGATGTGTGTTTGATCTTTCAACCTGGATCAGTCACTTTTTAGCTAAGTAGCTTTGGAGTGAGTTACCATTGACATCTTGACTCCTGCTTGTGCCAAGAGGGCATTTTTGAAAGGTCACTGTGCTGTATGGAAGGATTAAATATAAAGATAACTCGGCAAAGTCTAACAATTCTTTTTTGTGTGTGGCATCACTGCCCTGGTGGGAGTAGGAAGCCCAGCCTTGCTCCTGGAGAGCTGCTGCTGGATTTGAAAAGTCTAACAATTCTAAGACAGAGCAACTGGCACCAAAAGTCCTGGAGACAGGAAAAGACAGCAGTTAAAAAGCCATACAAGGGCATGCTCAGCAAAGGTGAGAAGTCAGGAGGGGGTGGAGAGAGGTAGGATCTATGATCCAAGAAGCAATGTGAAAACCTTGAAAGACAACTGGGTAATAGACAAACTAGTAAAAAGAAAAGTGCTGAATACACAAACCAGATACCAGTGTGACGACACTATCGAAGGTCATAGATCTATCAAGAAAGCTATTTCACTGTATTTATTATAACATATCTTTCCAAGTCATTAAATCAATGTGCCTGTAACTTTAAGTCTATAAACCACATGTAGATCAGGTTCTAAGAATGGAGGCAGTGTTACACAATATTTGTCATTTTACCATCAAGGATTTGATAACAACTAGTTAACATATGCTTTGGAAACCAAGATGGCTGTGAACTTTAGAAAACCAGTATGCTCATTTCGGGCCGGAACCCTTTAGTTGCACTGTCATAGCAATGAGGGAAAGAAACGGGTGCAAGGAGCCAGAGAATAAATATTCAGCTGACACTCAGAAGCCTCAGTGCTCAGTTGAATGAACAGAGAAATATAACCAGTTGGGAATAAAGACCTTGGTTTTATGATGCATTATGATCTAGTGATTTTTTTTTTGAGGGGGGCGGAGAAGCAATGATTTATGCAGTTATCAGTTCAGGATGATCCTAACACTACATTAACTCAAGCCACTCTCATGACTGTTAAGGGGTGGATACAGAACTACCATGAAACACAAAACACTGAAAAACACTAGACTCAAGAGCCAAAATTAAGGTCTGTTCTACACACTAGGGTTGCCCTGACTTGGAATCATGTCAACAGCAAATAATCAGGAAACAAGCACTTGACTTCTTTTCCACACAGGAGTAGCTAGGACGTTTCCAAGAGGTTATGTGACTTGTGATAGCACTGATGGCTATGGAATAGGTGCTCCCAAAGTCTGAGGTTTTCAGTTTTTAAAATGGCAGAAACTGAAAAATATCACTGCATGACAGTATTCCTTTCTAGCCCTCAACTTTTAACACAGTAAGAGTCAAGGACGAGAGACTGTCTTATAGGCAATTGCCTATAAAGTTTCAATTTAAGTTACAATAACATGAATTAAAAAGTTAACAGGGCTCAGCCACAGTGGCCTAAGTGGTTGAGTGCGGGACTGTGGCCCACGGGCTTGGCAGTTCAAATCCAGCCGCAGCTCTCAGGAGCAGCACTGGGTAGCTCCCACGACCACCAGAGGGCAATGATGTGCCCCCCCACACACAAAAAAAGTAGATTAACACACAAAGGCAACTTGGGCCACCCCAAAATACATTATGCTCACAAACACTGTATAAGCACTGCTATTGGGGTGGGGGGGGGTGGGGGGTGGCGGGAGAACAGGACAACAAACAAAAGCCACGCCCCCTCTTCTCCTACCTACCTGGTTGGATATAAAAGCACACCTGTCCGTATCTTTAACTAAATGTACCAACACTCACAGGATTAGAAGTACGTTTTAGCACATCTAATAAGGACCCTCGGTGGGGTTTCTTGGGACACTAACCACATGGTTGGCAGTTTAAAGCCACAGCTGCTCAGCAGGACAAAGATGGGGCTTTCTATTCCCATTTGGACAATCTCAGAAATCCTCAGGGCCCGTCTTAGTTCTACCCTGTCCTACAGGCCACTAAGAGTTAGCATCAAATTGATAATAATGAATTTTTGTTTTGTTTTGAGGAGTAAAAATGCAATAGCTAGAAGCTTCCAAGCAACAAGATTCCACTGTGGTTAGACTCAATGATACAAATACACACTACGATCACCCCGTCAACTGAATGCAAACTTCCCACCACTCTTGCCGCCTGAACTTACCTTTGCCTTGTCATTGTAACGAGTACCAGAAATCCTACCCCAACTTCAACCACTTGAGTACCTCCATCAAGAGAAAAAAAAACTGCCCTTCACAGAGTTTACAATACATTGCTCACGTGGGGGCCCTCCTGTTGTTTAATACATGGGGGAAATTAATCTCCTAGTCGCTTAGCTGGGAATCATCACAACAGCAAAATGCTACAGTTACTATGGCTCAAAACGGGGTAGTTAAACCAAGTTCTTTATTTCACACTGGAAAATTTAATATCCACCTGGACACGCACTGTAAGGAAGAGACACTAGAAAAGGTATATGTAATGCATCCACACAAGCACATTGATCTTTGAAATTTAAAGAAAAAAATTTATTGAAGATCTGAAAAACAATTCCTAAAAGATCGACTTGTCCAGAAACTGTAGCTACACAATGCATTGCGTCTATCATGTTAAAACGTGCATAAGACACAAATACAAAAACCATGAAAACAAGTCACCATTCTTCAACAATCTGAGCACGGATAATAAAATGCCTAAGGAACCAC